>JAZHYW010047045.1:0-40615 GCA_037355805.1 Ixodes ricinus
GAAATCCTGTACTAGAAAACAAAGGGTTGGAAGCACGACGTGGGATAGTTCCAGATCTCGGAAACGAACTTAGATTCTGTTGACTTCATTGAACTGCACTAACGTAAGTCGAGCTTTGAAATGACAGCTTTTTCCTTTTTGAAGGACATCCATGGATTTAAAAGTCCTTCAGAATAAAGCTTCGTTTAGAAACCCGAATACCTACTGCATAAAGGCCAAACTTAAGGGCTTTAAGATGCAGTCAAGTGAATTTTGATGTCGTCTATTTATGGTGATAATTGAATCAACAGGTTCTAAGCATCCTAAAAAACTATATTGCACATATGCGTGGTCTATTTTCTTAATAAGAAAATTCATCAGAAATTTTTAACATGCCCGTCTTTTTGCATCCCGGAGCAGACAAAAGGGTGCGCCACTGGAAAGTGTTTTCAAATAATAATTGCTGTCTTACGTGCCCTAAACCCAGGGATTGGAAGTTTTCGTCAAAATATAACAAACCGCGCCTAAATAAAGATATTATAGTAACGTTCTAAATCTCAAAGTCAGAACTATTTCGGATACTAAAATAATATGAATATGAGTCCCAGGAACCCCACGTCCTCCCCCCCCTTCCCTACCAAGAGAAAATAGTTGCAGTGTGTTTCTATTGCTGTGAGATTACTTGGACGTCCTGACATCTAGAACTATTCATTTTTACTAACTAAAGTTCGACAAACAATATGCCCTCAATAAGCTTCTACAAAGACATTGAGCGCCCATCAATCCCGACTCAGTTCGAAAATGACGTGGTATTTTTTTCCAAACTTGCGTGTCAGTGTGACACCTTAGAGCACTGACACTCCTGACAGATCAATTTGTGGTTTTCATCTGGCTTGTGATTCGGCCTGGGGTCCAGTGTCGTTGGCGTTAAGTTAGTCGGGGGATGAGACCAAATGTATCAGGCGCCGCAGCCGAATTGTGCAAAACATAATAAATGCTAATGCTTACAATGCGTGTCAAATCAAAGCAGTATTGTTCAAAAACCTATAGATTAAGTCACTATATTGTAGCAACTCAAAGTGAGTTCACGAATGCACACAAATGAACGCAATAAAGGAAACGCTTCGCGATGGCGGGATCCGCAGCTCTGTGACTATACTCCGTTTCATACTTAGTGTGCAACGCTGTCAGCTACTGGCGCGAGCGCGTGGCTTCATCGATGGTTTTGTTTGCGCGAGAACGCGTGCAAATGATCAACGAAACCAAGCCCCACGCTCAAGCCAGTAGCTTTGACAGCGTTGCACGCTAAGTATGAAACAGAGTATAGCATCGTGTTCGCTCGAACCACTTCTGCCTCTTCTTCCTTCGGGGACCGGTTGTCGCGTGCAATGCAAGCAGCTTTTTTTTATTGACGCAGCGTGGCATGTTACAATAAGTTATGCAATGTGCACAACTGGCTAAAAAACACAAATTTAATATAAGTCTTCTCACTTTAGCGTAAATTGTTGTTAGCCTCGGGTGCTAAAATCGCGAGCTATTTGCTTGGGATGAAGCCTCAGCGGCAGCCCGAGCGCAAATGCAGCGAGTGCTCTAGTCGTTGGCTCTAGTCAAGGCGTTGGCTCTAGTCAAGGCAGCTAAGACTACCCGTTCGCGCTTGCACAGCCTTCGCAGTTCGTCCATGGTAAGGTGAGATGGAGTATAGCTATCTTTTTAACTATTAGTTTGTGGGCAAAGTCTCCATAGAAATGTTGTAAAAGCGTGTTGACTAACATTACATTCAACCGTTTACATCAACGTAGCCTTCCTGGACCTAATTCTTTTGAACGTTAAAAATCATCCGAGATTTGATCATATTTTTGCGCTTCTAAGGGCAGAACATTTGCAAGCCAATAGCCGTCAGTCCGAAATTTTTTTACTAGATCTCACTTCGCAGTTTATCATTTATAAGTTATTAGACTCACGAAGCTTACCTTGATGAAAACGTTAATATGGGATTTTTAACTATCAAATATTTTATATTTCTTAAGATAACACAAAACCTTACGTGTGATGCACTCCAATTCCGAATTCCGTTAAAGAAGAGTTGCTGACGAAGTTCAAGAACCATTGTAGAGACACCGATTTGTTGTTGAGAAACGTGCCCTTTTCTTTGAAGTAAAAATAGTCATAAATAATAATGTCACAGAGGCCATCTTGAGGCCAGACAGTGTTGTTGGTACCCTCTACGCCGAAGGTACATAGAAGAGTCTGGCTGCTCATCGGCTTCTCTGCAAGAATAAATACACAATGGTTCAAAATAGATATAATGTGAGCTTTGTCATGGGGATGAGATTCAAGAAGGCGAGCGTCGAGTTAGACACTTTGCGCCAATGCCTCTCAGAATTGTAACTCCTTACTTTGTAACCGCCAAATCTAGCTTTAGTTTCTTTCGGCGCTCAATTTTGGTAGTAGAAAAAGAAAAAAAGAACATAGGAGCACCGTTTATTTTCGTGACAAGCAGGCAGAACAAGCGGCCGCATTATCTGGAGCCAGTTATCATAGCCTCCTCTATACTCACAAACCCTGGCAGTTCGATGACGGTGTCATAGAGTGCTCGGTCACAGATTTGGAGCGCGGGAATCTTGTAGCACAGAGCATTTATCGGGGAACCTGGTCGTCAGCGTACTGCATCTGCAGCGGCGAGGACCAGAACCATGGTTTTCAAACCTGACAAGAAAGAAGCAATAGAGCGAGGAGCACGAACGGACATTCCATCGCTCGGGAGAAGTGTGGTTCGGCGCCTCGCCGCAGCGGGGCGCCCGTTACATGGCTCTAGTCCCATCCGTTGCCTGCCGCTCTACGAAGGAGAAAAAAAAAGTGAAAGTGAAAGACACCCTACTCTGGAGAATTGAACGTGTTACGTCAAACCCGTTGCGACTGCGGTGCGAGAAACAATGGCTAACCAACTTGTCATTTCTGCAAACGAAGAGCAGAGTGCAATGATTTTCTTTTTGCAGTCTGAGGGGGCGCTTGGTGCCGATACTTTGTGCAGAGTAGGAAGGAAGTGATTTGTCGGGAAGAAGTGTGTTTGAGTCGGTGCTGATGTTAAAAGAGGTGCCCGAGTGTCAGCCATAAAATAGGACCCGGACGCCCGTCTGCGTCCACGAGTCATGACAACCTTGAACGTGCACGTGAACTGACTCTCGGATAAACGACTGATGATGGGTGGTGTGGCAAATTATTTAAAAATTAGCCAAGACTGTCTATTCAATAATCCACGGCGGACTTGGCCTTCCAAGGGTTCGTGCGAGATATATACCAAAACGTTCCTGCGGAAACGTTTTGAATAACCCCTGTAGTTGGACGCAACGTCTGGGGGCGTCCGCGCTGTACTTAATTTTTCCTCCTTTTATTTTCTCGCGCAAACGACATTGACATTGACTAGTGCACATCAACCGCGCTCCTGATTTGTTCATGCTTGAGTAGAACGAAATCTGAGCTCTTATCCGTTGAATCACCGAATTCGAACTTGTCTGAACCTTATGCCTTGCGAACCTTCTCGCACCTAGCTGTCACAAAAATTAACGTGTTTTTTATCATTAGTCACTTTGTAATCGAAATAGGTTCCAAGATTTCCGACTCATTGTGCCGTGAAAATGTGATTTTGTCGCCTTCCACGGACCTTGGCGATGTCCCAGCAGCGCAGGTGGAACGGCAGTCGCCTGTCCTGCTGCAAGTCGCTCTTCAGCTGGACAGGCCACGGAAGCTACGGCAACTAGGAGTTGGAACGCCGCCATGACAGGCGCACTCATCATCCTCTCGTGTTTTTTAGAGCGCAGCTCTTAGGCGCCCGTTTCCGGCTTGAGCGGCGTTGGCGTCGCCGTCGGCGTCGGCGTAACCTCAAGGTCACCCCAAGGTCACGTGACCCCCAAGGTCACTGTGACCCCCAAGGTCACGTGACCCCCAGGTCATGTGACTCCCCTAGGCCACGTGGCCCCCGAGGTCACGTGACCCCCAGGTCACGTGACCCCCGAGGTCACGTGACCCCCCCAGGTCACGTGGCCCCTGAGGTCACGTGACCGCCCCAAGGTCACGTGACCCCCCCCCTGAGGTCACGTGAACCCCCCTCCCCACTTTCCCCCTCCTCAAGAGCTGCGCTCCAATTCGGCATTACAGGGAGTTGTAAACGGCTTTCATTTTTTCCCCCCGAGCTTATACCCCCAATCGTCAGGATCGCGTCATCCCACAGCTTGACAGTCTCGCTTGAATGACATCGTCTGTTGCCACGTTGGGACCACTTACGATCCTTGGGCGGAATAGGAAGCGAGTCTCACCAGTGAAAGACCCGCTCCGGTCACCGCACTTACGATAAGCGGCCTTAGTCGTCGTCGGTGTTACGATCGTCACGGAAGATCCTCCGGAACCGCTGCTGGATGTGCCACGTGGAGACGCATCCTGAGACGAAGGTTCCAAATCTTGCGTTCCTGAGGCGCAGTTACAACACAATGACACAGCTGAGGTTGTTTTACCGGCGAGAGGCTCAAACTCGTTTACATTGAATAATCGAGAATGTATAGCATTAGGGACATGCATTTTTCTATTGCTCGCTAAAGAAACTTAGAGAGTCACAAGTGTGTAGCTTCCAAGACACATACTGTTTTATAGCTTTGAAGGCATACATTATTCTCTAGTAGGCTATAGCGTGTTTTATGGCTGATCATAGATGGTCATATACGGTGATAGCACACCATGGGATTTTCCATAAACGTACATAGATCATTTTCGTATGGGTTCTCCTTCCGAGATTTGTTTGCAACGTGGTTATTGCAAAGAACAGTTCTGAGACAAGCGGTAGAAAATTAGGCTTTCATGGTAGATTTACATTTAGTTATTTCTGTCCCCTTGCGGAAAGCAATATTATAGGAGCTGATCTTCATTTTGCCTGGTGGCAATCATTTCATCGAACGGCGCTTCATCGACAGATTGTTTCATCGGCAGATTGTTTCATTGAAAAATCGTTTCATTCCCAGCTCAGATTAGCTTTTTTTTTCTTTCAAGAAGTTGCATCAGACTGTTGCCGCGAAGCGGCTTGTATGGGTTGGTCAGGTGGGTTAGCACTTTTCTAATGAGCGCCGCAGACTGTCGCCGCGAAGCGGCGTAAGGGGGAGGGGGAGGATGTTTTAACACGCACCCCAGTGATACACCTGCCACGAGATGTTCCTACAGCCTGAAATTCGCGTCATGAGTGTCGATAAAACGTTAGTATCGAAGAAACGTGTTTCCATAAAACGTGTCTCCATGAAAGGTTTTCCACGAAACGTAATTCCCCGAAACGAGTTTCAACGAAACAATAGGGAGTCCATTTTCCCTCGTGTCAGGAAAAGGGCAAGTTGGACCACACTGCACCCAACGCCGAGGAGACCTCGCCGAAAAGGCGCCATGTGTGGTTTGGCATAGTTCGTCTACCTTCCTCGATTTCCTTGAAAAAACACCCGCCAAATGCCGCAATTCCGTCCGCTGAAACGCGCGTAAATATGTTGGGAATACGTCTTATGTGGGTCGGCCTTTAAGGCTTCCTGGACGTCGTTTTTGTCCACATCGAGTTCATTTTGGATTTATGAGCGGAATAATACGTTAGACGCACCAGCCAAACAAGGGTTCCAGGCACCACGCTTACCTGGAGCGGCCGTTGTAGTCGCCTTCGTCGTCCCAAAAGATATACCGAAGCCTTCGCCGGATGCACCGCCCGGAGACTCATTCTCAGTCGTGGTTTCAAAATCTTTTGTTCCTGTCGCGCAGTGACAACACAACGACGCAGGTGAGGTTGCTACAACGTCGAAAGAAAGAAAAAAAAAACTCGGGTACGATTCTGTTATGTCTCAGCCCCCAAGAAAGGGTAATAAATCCCAGAGGCATATTCTGAAAAGCTTGTTGAGTAACTCAACAAGCCCACATCAGCACTCTTATTGGCGCGTTTTTATGAATGACACATGACCTGGTTTTCGGGGTAGTGAGGAGGAGAGGTCCCTGGGCTTAAGAAAACGCGCTCAGATTCGCTTACCCGACAAGTGTAAGCAACTCTGGGAGACAACTAATGGCAAAGAGAGGGAGTTTCAAGGTGCCACAAAAATAAATTTTAATATAAAGGAGAGAGAAAAAAATTGCAAAGCATGTTTTGACTCAGTGTTGGAACAAACGCGTTACAAGAAACGACGTTACTGGTAACGCGTTAGTTTTTTTTAGTAGCTGTAGTAACGTACTCGTTAGGATCCCAAACGAGTAACGAGTAAAGTAATGTCGTTATAATTTTACGGTATCTGTTATCAAATTACGTTACCCATTACTTGTTACTTTTGATTAAAATGGGAGCATGATAGTTTGAAAGCAAACAAATTTTTATTCTGCGCACTACAAAAAAAGGCAAAAAAAGCTATGTACAAATGACGTCATCTCAAACTCCCTCGGAAGACACTTTCAACGTTCCCACAACCGGGACCAAAAGACACGAGATTATCGCTTTGCGGAATTCCTGAGCGTCATTGGTGCAGTCTTTGTATCGAAGCTACTAAGGCCACCGTGGCTGTGCCTTGAAGGAGCAGCCGTGTCGCTGGAAAGAGACATCCGCTCAGAAGGCAACGGTCTGCCGCCGCTCGAAGGATTCTGCCTAATTGTCCCTAGCTACACCAGCTGGTCAAGTCCTTCTCTTCAAAATAAATAAAATCTCGTTCTGTCAACAACAGAAAGGATAAACTCTAAATTTTGGAAGCATTGACGTTCCCACACTTTGAACCAAACCAAGTGGCAAGGTTATCGCAGGATTAGAAGGCGTCCGTCACCAGAAAGACGTCACCATCTTTTAGAATCCCTGCCGCCATGGTACAAAGGTGCGGTCTCTCGCTGGGTAATGACTCCCGTTCAGAAGGTCGCCTCGCACTAAATCCTCTGGACATCCTTTCTCCCATTGCGCCTCAAAAATTGGACGAAAGACTGCGTAGCCACCAGGGACATCACCTTCCTTGTATTGCAGTTAGCCCCTAACTCCCTGGCCCTCAAAGACCGAATTATCTACGAGGGCGTTCATAAAGTTCGTATTATCGGCACAAAAATTGAAAAAAAAACGGAACGAAACGGGCATCAACATGAGCATGCGTCCTCTTAATTTCCGCACAGTATAAACATCGCATGCTATAATAGCTCTGAACGCCGATAGGGAGTCAGAACAAAAATGGCACCGCCCGTCGGTGCCAGGCACATTGAGTGATCCGTTTTTTTTCATTTGAAGGGAAGAAATGCCAAGGATATTCATTCCAATCTGGAAGCGTTGTTCGGGGACAACACCCCAGGTTATGACACTTTGGTTAAATGGCGCAGACGCTTCCAGTGTGGCCAAATAAGAGAAAACCATTTCAAGGACGGCGACCAAGTGATTGCTCAAATTGAGCGGTTCCTGAACCCTCAAAACCAGGAGTTCTATAACAATGGCCTCCGGCATGTGGTGCATCGCTAGAAAAAGCAGGTAACTTTTGGTGGCGAATATGTAGAGAAAGTCTCAACTCCTACCCGAGTATGATTGCTGAATCTCTATTCCTTCATGACAATAATACGAACTTTATGAACGCCCCTCGTATTGCTGGACGCTCCGCCCGGGTTATTCTACTCGCAGTTCCTGGTTGTGTGTGAAGGCTACTATACCATTCTTCTAATGAGACACATTCGTAACAGTAAGAGTGAAGGCTTTCAGCTACTTCGCCTCTACTTTGTTGCTACCGGCGTAAAAAAAGAAGGTTTTGGACATGGTATGCAAACTTAGAGTAAAGAGCTTCTAAACACTCGCCACCTTTCTTAATCATATATACGCGTAAAGATACTACGAGTACGCATGTCATAATAACCCAAGTATGGCCGGCGCTATACTTCGTTTATGATCACCAATATTGTTCTTTGGTTCTTTGGCGTGTTATGAATGGAAACAAAACGAATGATATCTCGCTCACTAATAATGGTGTTATTCCAAATGACCTTTGTGCCTCCATTTTAAATGACATTTTTGTAAAAGCGTTCTGTGTTGATGATGATTGCTGCTACCCTGTGTACCCCTAATTATAACTTTTTGCCTATGGATCCTCTTGTAATTGACTATGGCGGAATTGTAAAGTTGGTTGATAACTTAAAAACATCTTCGTCTTTTGGAGTTGACAATGTCACCTCCACACTCCTTAAGAATACTAAAAATATATCGCAATTTACCTTTTTCAAATTTTTGAGCAATCGCTTACATCTGGTGTATTGCCTGGGAGTGGAAAATAGGGAAGGTGATTCCACTCCATAAACAAGGCGATAAACAGAGTCCTCTTAACTATCGCCCCATTTCCTTAATCAGCACACCTTGTAAACTTTTAGAGCACATAATATTCACTCATTTGGTTAACTACTTGGACTCTAATTCCTTCTTTTCTCCATCCCAACATGGCTTTCGTAAATCCCTTTCATGTGAGACTCAACTACTGACCTTCACTAATGATGTGCTTTCCATACTTGACCGTGGATCCCAGATTGACTGTGTTTTTTTAGATTTCTGCAAAGCTTTCGACAAAGTTCCTCATAAACGTTTACTCTTTAAACTCAGTCAACTCAATCTCGATCCTAACGTGCTGTCTTGGATAACATGTTTTTTAACTAATCGTTCTCAGTTCGTTCATGCTAACAATGTAAATTCTTCTATGAAACCTGTTACTTCTGGTGTTCCACAAGGGTCTGTCTTGGGGCCCCTGTTGTTTCTAATTTATGTAAATGACTTACCACTGTGTGTATCATCATCTATTAGCCTTTTCGCTGATGATTGTGTAATTTATCGCGAAGTCACTAATACTACTGACATCACCCTTCTTCAAAATGACTTACAAGCTGTGGCTGATTGGTGTGATTTATGGCAAATGTCCCTTAATACTAACAAATGTAAAGCGATGAATATCTCCCGTCGAAGCACTATATCTTCTATTTACTCAATTTTTGAGATTCCTCTTGTAACTGTACCATGCTATAAGTACCTTGGGGTACACATCACTTCTAACATGTCTTGGAAAACTCATACTGACCACATTATCGCCAACGCTAACTCCATGCTTGGTTACCTAAAGAGAAACTTTAGGTTAGCCCCAGTGTCCCTAAAACTACTAATGTATAAAACCCTTGTCCGTTCCAAACTAGACTATGCCGCAGCAATCTGGGATCCGGGTCTTTCAACTCTCGTGACTGATCTTGAAGCCCTACAGAATCGCGGTGCCCGTTTTATATTGACTAACTATCATCGCACATCTAGTGTCTCAACTATGAAAACTAATTTATCACTTCCTGCTCTTTCTTTACGCCGAAAAATATCTCGTTTGTGTCTTTTTTATAAAATTTATCATTCCAATACTTTTCTAAAAAACAAACTAATGTTAAATCCTGTTTACATCTCGCCGCGCGTAGATCATCAATTTAAAGTCGGAATTCCTCATTGCATTACATCAGCCTATTATAACTCTTTTATTCCCAAAACATCTTCAGAGTGGAATCGCCTTCCCGCGCAATTAGTAGACATACCGTCCTCTGACTTGTTTAAAAGTGCGGTGACTGCCTACCTGTGTTAATATTTTTCTTTGTTTGTTTGCCTCGTTGTATAAATTTCTTAACTTGTTTACAAATTTTTTTTAAACATTTTTAGTGCTTGGCTTTTAGTGTTTGTATATTGTTTGTATTTCAATTTTGTCTTGTACCACTCCCCTCTGTAATGCCCCAGGGCCTTGAGGGTACTGAAATAATGGGTACTGAAATAATTATGGGTTATATTAAGCGAACGGTGTCCTCTTTTCGTTGCTTGTGTAGCCTAAACCGAGACTGTGACTAAAACCGGTATGGCTATGAGGTATGTTGTTTGTGAGCAGTCCGTGTACTGTACAGTTGCCTTTGTCAGGCAACTTCTGCTTATAACCAACAAGGCCGTTTTGGAACGCTTGTTATAAAAGTCCCCTTTATTGCCATCTCGCACTCACTTTTCGTGCAAGATGGCAACGGCCATTGAAACTTTGTTATTATTGCCCGGGCTAAGTGCTATGTTTAAAGTGAGGGAAACGACGTCAGAGAATTTGCTGTTTAAATGTCTGCAGTGCTCTGTATGCCGCAACTCAAGTTGCTGAGCACATCCAGGGCGTCGAACTCTTATTTGAAAAAGCACATTAAGGTGAGTTATTCTTCAATGTCACTTACTTTTTCCGTTAAAATGTCTTCGTTAAGCTTTCTTAGCCAAAAGAACGGACCTTTCTTTTGAGATCGTTTTGTTAGTCGCAGTTTTTCAGCTACATCTCACAATGCTCGTTAATGTAAGCTAGCGAAAACGTTTTCGAAAACGGCTTAGTTTAGTTTACTTGTATGTTTCAGAAGGATGGTAAATGAACCAGGGAACTTATATATAATTACGCCTGTTTCATGTATGTTTAAGTTTGCAATTTATTTAGACAGTTTTTTCTATACTAATTCGTGATGCAGTTTATTTAGTTAATATTTCGTTAATATTTCGTTGTTCAACACGACTGAAAACCAGAAATTAACAGCGGCGCTTCGCAGCAGTCCTAATAGTTTTTTCTTTTGCTTCGCCAGTCCCTCCATTCGCAGAAGCTGTCAGAGTTCGCGATAATTTCAAAGAAACGAAAGACCGCAGCTACAACCAACTTTCCCAACACACCCTTGCTGAAGCAGAGGAAGATCGACCGTATGCATCAAACTCCCGTTTCTCAAGAACTGTTCGACAATCTTATAGAAGACGTTTGTGGTTGAGACTCTACAGTAATATACTAACAGCTGTCATATACTAACAGTGAAACACAAAGTAACGACCAACTAACGTAGAAGTAACGTCCGTTAGTCATGGCAAGTAACCCCACCGGTATTTTGTTACATTCGCAAAATTGTAACGGAGCTCTGTAACGCGTTAGCTTTTCTCCAAGCTAACGAGTAACGCTGTTTTAGTACTTATTTTTGATAACGGGCACAACACTGTTTTGACTATATTTGTCAGACTCGAAGATCCAAAGAATGTTTTGTGAATGAGCTGCGCACCTGCTGTGCCTGTTTGACGTAGCGTGATGTCATAAGGTCACGTGACTCTGGCGTCATGCGATGACACAGTTTCGTGACATCGCAGCGTCATCGGATACCACGACGTGACGTGATGTCATGACATAAACATACATCATGACGCCGTGCGACAGCAAGACGTCACGATACCACGTGATGTTATAGTGTCACGTGAATTCTCGCTATCACGTAATGTCAATGTCATGTAAAAGCTATCTAGGCCGTTCGAGAGTAACAGTCGAGCGTGACGTGTCTCTTAGCTTATTAAAGTCAGCAGAATAACGCTGTTTGGCCAAGACCCAAAGAATTCGCGCGCAGGTAAAAGGCTAAGGTTAACCCCAAATATATATTCTCGTTTTTTACTATAGACTGGAAATAATCCCCGGACATCGCCCCATTTAGGGATGGTCAAGTTCGTAGTTTGGACTACAAAGTAACTTTGTGATATTATATAAAACGTTCGAGCGCTATGCTGGGTTCACCCCTTAAGTGACAGAGCGATAGGAGCAACGGGCTCGCCGGACCAACGAACCGAACCGCCTTCCTTTTGATCCCGTGACCTCGGTTGCAGCGCATGGGCGTGGGCAGCAGCACGATAACCTGGCAAAAAAGAGACGTGAGACTGGACTGGGCGGTGCAACACCGCCCAGGTACCAAGGCTATTGTTTTGAATTTTCGGTATCCTTCATAGGAGATTAGCACAGAGCAAAGACTAGGCATGAGTGCTGCCTTGTCGTTGGGATGGGGCTCGTGCTCTGTTACCGAGAAGTGTTCCTGATAAGTGTTGACGCAGCCCTTGGGTTAGACCTTTGACCCCGGGTTAGCCCAATGCCGATGACGCCAGAAATTCAGTATCGCGGCTATGCTACAAAACAGATAGTTTCCTCTTTACAGTTTTTTGAATGGCAAATACGGAAGTGTTGTAACATCGCGCATGGCGCGCCCCTCATCTCGTTTGTGTGCCGTCTACGCCGCCATCTTCTTCTCTTCCGGGAATTTTTATTCTACTTTCTTATTTATAGACAGTCCCGTAGGCAAGCAATCCGGGGGGAACGAGACACCCAAGCGTTGTCTAAGGTGTAGAAAGCGCGCGTTGGAGGTCTCTAACTAACTGTCGGAGTGCGTGATTTGGGAAATTCGGTGTTGCTAGAGGTTGAAGAAGACAAAGTTATATAAAACGAGTTGTCAGTCAGCGCGATTTGTTTGAATTTTGCTTTATTTTTTATGTGCCTGGGTGAGTGTTGTTTGCTATAGTGAGCTGTGGTGGCTGGAGTGAGTGTTGTTTGCTATAGTGAGCTGTGGTGTGTGTCGTTATGTGCAACCAACTCGCCCAAGCTGCTAGGTTAACCTCTAACTGTTCACATTCTTGTGAATGACTGTAGGTGGTATTGGTTTTAATCGGCGCGGCCTAGTTTTCCTATCCTTTGACTGGCTTCATTGGGAGCGCTTTTCTGAATGTTGCAGCAGCGTTTTATATTCCGTAACTAACTGCAGCGAAAGAAAAAAAGGCTGAGAAAATAAAGTTTGGTAAACAAAGTGTAATGAAAATAAAATTCGAACATATATCACAGTCTATGATGCGCCTACCAAATTGTATGACGCCTATCTGCGAACATCATCGACGTTTGCTAAAAAACAATTCATCTATATATGCTCACGAACAAATGTAGAGCTCTAGATTAGGTTGATATCGTTTTCATTTTTCAACGTTTAAACCTTTATCGGACATAGTCACCATCCCATATATAGGAAAGCCTCCCTGTTGCATTTTTTTCTGCATCCCTAAAGAAGGCCACAGCAGGAAGTGAACACCCATCACGACTGCTCCGTCACCGTTCGGCTTGGATTCGTGTCCCGACTGATTGACTACGTGTTCTATCCGAATGCGGACGTAGGTGTCGTGATGGGTTTATGCCCTTCGCTGGCCTTCTTTAGTGACATAGGAAAACTTAACACTAGGTATTTCGTCTCCAGAAGGCGTTTATCTAGGCCCACCCTTTTCTTTGTCGACCTTTACTTACCAGGAGCCGTGATATAAAGTACTCCAAGCAAAATTCCAAGTGAGCAAAGTACAAAGATGTGCAGGCCAACAATTTGCACGATGTTTCTGGCGGATACCAAGAAAGAAAAAAGTAGTGTGATGTTAATATAAGGTTTTCTTGCGGGATTTATAGAACATTTTAAAGCCTCTTCTAATCATCGATTGCGTGGATTAGATAAAGGAAGTACGCACTACATATCAATCATAAAGAAAGACATAAAAGCGGAAGCATTTATTCCAATATTTATTTTCACTTTAAGTCCAATCGCAGTCAGCGCTACGATACGATGGGGCCAATTGGCGAAACAAAAAGTACGTATTCAAGACGCTCATCGCCTCCCTCCGTCTGCTATCCACGACTAAACCAACCAGGCAGAGCGAATGAGCCACCATCTCGCGATATTCACGCGATAGAGCTAAGGAGCTCCTGCCTCAGAAAAGTCGATGCCTGTGGCGTGGCGAGAAAATCATGATTAATCAATAGGCTCATGACGTCACAGCCACATGACCTCGCGCGGGAATTTCAAACAACCCACAGCGATCACGTGAAACGTGACGTCACGCGTGAAATGAAAGTGATGAAAAAACATGATATGTAATGCGAATTCAAAATCACCGTATTTCTCAAATGATTTCACTTTATAAAGTAATTCAGTCGCTTTAAAGAAAAATTTCTAATCATTACGGTCGGATTCGAGACCCGCGACCCTCCGGTTGCGAGCCAGGCGCGATACTATACTAGAGCCATTCAAGCCACACTAACACAGCGAATGAAAAGGCGATGCGAACGGGGCTCAATAACGCTATCGCGTTCCACACTTAAAGGCGAAGCTTAAGCCATCTCCAAGTTTTTTGGTTTTTTTGCGTATTTGATTGAACCCCAAATAGAAAACCCTCAAACACAAAACGCGCTGATACGATGCGTGTTTTGTCGCAGCTTGAATGGCTCCATCGATTTGTGGCTTAGGCTGTGGTCCAACTTTAAAGCGAAACCGAGTTCCACAATGCCTGCTTGACAACCCTATCTGTGGACGTGTCTCGTTTCATTTCGTTCTCAGTCGCGTGGGCTCTATATCTTATATGCGGGACAAAAAATATTAGGAACTTTTTCAACCTGGAATATACGAGAAAATACAAAAGACGGAAAACAAGAATGTTTGACATCTCACGCATTTTTCGTGATCATCTTTAAAGGGATACTGAACCAAGGAATTTAGTGTCCATAATAAGTGGCGCACGTTCGCTCCACGAGCCAGCAGCCGCCGGTGTGCGCGAGCACACGCAACAAAAATGACGTCAAAGACCTCCATTCGCGGTTAAGATGACAGTGAAATGTATGGGCTTCGGGCCGAAGGAGAATAAAGACAAGTTTTTCATCTACACAGTGGTGTCTGGTGTAAAAGGTAAGCGATTAATTGGTCTAACAAGCACGTAGCTTTCACTTGTAGAGATGAAAAGCCTGTCTTTATTCTCCTTTGGCCCGAAGCCCATGCATTTCACTGTCCTCATTAAGCGCGAATGGAGGTCTTTGACGTCATTTTCGTTGCGTGTGCTCGCGCACACCGGCGGCTGCTGGCTCGTGGAAAGAACGTGCGCCACTTATTATGGGCACTAAATTCTTTGGTTCAGTATCCCTTTAAGCGGCGTAGAGAGATCAAAGCAATATTTTAACGCCTCCCAGAAGTGGCGACATTACAGGTGGCTGCGCCCACGCTGAAAATGTATATACTCGGGTATGACTATTTCGTGCTAAATTGTCAAGGCCCGCGTAACCTCCACAGCGCTGCAGCCCTGCGCTGCTGTAAAAGTACTTGACTTTATCTTGCGTCTCATTCGTACGGGCTCTCGCAATCATCCTTCGTTTTGCCTTAAGTCCAGACGCAGTTGGCGGTACGTGCTGAGGGAATCAATGAGAGGTCATCAAAAGCCCACCATCGTGGTTTCATCTTGTTTCTCTACGTGTTCTATCATCACTGAACAAATCATAAACAAAAAAGGCCCATTGACTTGCGCTTTTCACGCTGCTGACACGTAGTTTCCTTTCACAAAATTTAAGTACTGTAAAAGCCGCACTAGCCTAAGTGACGTAGGACACCATAGTTTATGCCGAGAATGGCTTTGAAGAGAGTTGGAGCACTAAGGATGCTAGGCCAGACTTGAAAATATAGCACGAAGGAGTTGACGCCAAGAATAACCATATAAAAATTGCAAACAATTATGAAGCATGAAAAAGGTGCAGGATCCCAGACTATCAGAGTTCCGTTGTAACAGTGGCAGGAGTAAAATTTAGTTTTATAGATTTGTCGATTGCGTTTGATTTCTAATTGCTGACATGTTTCGCAAATATTGAAACTACGACGTGAGTTTCACTGATAAACTTTTAACGCACTTCCACAGATAATAAAAATTGCATTGGTGAAATAAGTAGCCCACATGCTCTCTTAAAAAAAGCTAGTAAAAAGCTAGTAACTGCAGCAGTTACTACATCTTTCTGACTGTTACTACCTTTCACTAACTATTTACTACCTCAAACGCGCGATAGGTAGTAAAAAGTTAGCAATTGCAGCAATTACTACCTTTTTCTGACCGTTACTACATTTTTACTAACTATTTACTACAGCAAAGGCGCAAAGAAGATGGCGGCGCTTGCTTTATAACCGATTGCCAGCGTTAGCGACGTACTTGCTGTTTCGGATCACTGGGGGAGGTATCCACACGCAATCGTAGCGTCAAATACTGTATGAGGGGGCATGTTTAAGGGTTGGAGCTGACTTTATAACAATCGCAGCCTCCGTACCAGCACGACGTGGAAGCCAGCGCTGCAGCGAGCGCAGCGGCCATTGTTGATGCAATCGCCATGCGGCTTACTTACTTTCCTTCTCGTTTGCATTCGTTTGTGAGCGTTTATATTTTCATTTTGGTCTTAATTGGGATGAAAATAGCCACGTAGCGATACTAAAAACGTTTCCGAAAACAAAATAAAAAGTTCATGCCGGTTTTTTTGTATTTTTTTTAAATAATGTTTTTCTTTGACACGCGACGCTTGGCACCCTTGTGCGACAAGCAAGTTAGGGCCGGTCGGAGTTCGCAAGACGCTAATTTCTCCGATGTGAACCTGCCGTTTTTGCCTTGGGTCTTGTGCAGTTCTCGTGTTCACGTGTTGCAGTGCATAGTTAATGTTCGTGCGCTCGACGGGGCGAGTGTGTGCGTGGACCTGGACTGCTCCGAGGATAGTTCTAACGAGCCGGCGCCGTTATCACTGGATTGGGTTTTGTCGACCAAGAAGCTTTTCTCTGCCTCCTCCTACTTAACACTCAGAACTTCTTCACGGTTTGTGTGTGCTCGCTGGTTGAATGATTCTGATTCAGCTGTCTTCGGTCGTGACAGTGCACTGTAACAAGCCGTTGATGTGGTCGTAAATAGTGTATGTAGCTTTGTGAATAATGAAAAAAACACTGTTTTGGCATTCTACGAGTCTTTCTGAATTTGCTTATATCTTCCCCGAAAACGCGAGCATTCCTCAGTGTACTACAAAAATTAAGATGCGAGCCGCACGTAGTATTAATTTTGCATGCATTCTTGTAGTGCAGCACGCGAAAGAAGTGCAGCTGCCGTCGTACTCCCCGTCAATTACAGCCTTCGTTCGCCACCGGAGATGGCAAGAAAGCACTGTCTCGCCGACAGCGACCGTATTCGTTTTAAAGGCTGAACCGCATGTAATCGATTTAGCGGGCGACGGGACTAGTGAGGGAGACAGCGACGAGTAACGGCGATTTCTCACGGTCACCCGTCGCGTCGCTCGGTTTTTTAATTTCTAGGAAACATCTCTCATCGCCTTGGCGGCTTGTTCCCGTCGCTTTATTCTTTCTTCATCATTGACCTGCAGCGCCATCAGGCATTATCGCAGGGGGCGAATAAACTTGAAAAAAACCTTTCTGAATTCGCGGCGCACAGAATCGCACTGGGCAAAGCATTCCACTCCTTAGTTGTTTTAACAAAAAAGAAATTTTGCCATATTCCGTTCTGGTGCGGTATTCTCTAATCTTATGAATATGGTCTCTTTCTTTTTGAGATATAATTTGGTGGTAATAAGTAAAATGAGCAATAAATGCCAGTTTTATTGTTATAGATGTTGTGTAAAAACTTCAAGCGCAAATTCCTTCGTCTTAATGAAATGTAGACCATCCCAGTTCTTTTATCATGTTGGTTACACTCTCAAAACGGCCGTACCGCACCAAAACGAAACAAGTGGCACAACTCTGAATTATTTCTAAAGCAGCAATGTGGTTTTGCTGAGAAGGATCCCAAACGGTGCAGGCGTACTCTAACACTTGGCGTACATGAGACAGATAGGCGAGCTCTTTGATAGCTTCATGCGGTTTGCCTCGTCGCGCTACTGACCTAGCGACTGCGACGAACTGACGTGTTGATACACGACGACAAGTTTGCGAACTCAAATGGTCAGTAAAAAAGACTTAAAGCGCAGTCAAGGTGGATAGCGGGGAGGAAGTGGCCCAGTGGGCTAACACGTCTCAGATCATAAGCTTGTAGCTTGTGCTGGGTACTTCATGCGTTCGATCCCCACTGCCCCCGCCCCTAAGTTAGCGATTAGAGTGAATAAGTAAGCGTGTATTTGTGTTAAATGTATTGTGGCGATTGTGTGCTAAAAATCAGGGGTGCATGTTCATATGTATCTACTTGTAAAAGTGGAAGAATTGAAATAAACAATAAATAACGGGCTTATTTTTTGGGAACATTTAATACGACGGTGACTAGCGCCACCTGGATTACTCATTTCCAGTTTCAATTTTTGTTGGGCCTGCCACCTGGTAATAATTGGGATCACCCCACACTTTTTTTTTTTCACGGGAAATCACGTGACTTGTTACGTTTCCGGTCTTCCGTCGGGGGGTAGCGCTATTTACTAGCTAGAGGTAGTAAAATACGTGGTCTACTTTGAGGCTAGTAAGAGTTACTAGCTTCTTGATTTAGTAACCGTTACTAGCTTGACCGTTACTACCTAAAGTTACTAGGCACCTAGTAACATATGTGGCAAGCGGTTACTAGCTCTTACCTAGTAAATACTACTAGCTTTTTTTAAGAGTGTGTGCTGTGTCACATTCGACGTGCCAAAAATGTACACAGTGCGCCGGAATCCTACCGGAAAACAGCGTCTCTGATACGCTCTGAATCTTGAAGACATCGTTGTTTTAGACACGTTTTTTTCATGCATGCTGATTAAAACGCGTGTTGTACTGATGTGCCTTAACGTCCCATCCCGGACATGCCATCGAGAGTGGTCCCGAAGAGACAAGAAATTGAGTCACTGGAGCTGGTGTGTCAATGTTGCAGAATATCACAATCATTAAGGTTGGTTTGAGAAATGCAGGCAAAAAAATTGAGAGCCCTTCCGCCCCGTGAAAAGGGAAGTCGAACGAACTGGCTCTCTAAATAGCGCGCGGAATTGCGCAAGGTCGGGGGGGAGAGACGTTTTATTATAGCGCGGCTACGCCCAGCACGGCGCAGGCTCTAGTTCGCCGCAGGGTGGCCCCGAAGAGCGCGCGGCATTGCGCCATGTCAGGTGGAGAGAGACGCCGCCCGTGGGAGGAGTGTACATGACTAGGGAAAGCGGCGGCGGTGGAGAGGAGAATTGTTTGCTTGTCGCCAGAGACGATCTGCGATAACCTAGCTATAGACATGTTCGCTGTAAAAGGACGAGCGGGCGCAAGGTTCGCTGTCATCGCACCGCCCTATCCCGTACCTTCTTCGGGTACCATTATGGTCCTGGTAAAAGCGAGCGAGTTGAACATGAATACTTAAAATCGAAAGAATAAAACACGGGGACAAGCACAGGACAACCACGTTCTTTCATGGCTGAAAGAACGTAGTTGTCCTGTGCTTGTCCTCCGTGTTTTATTCTTTCGATTTTAAGTATATATGGTCCCTCGATGCGTTTCTAACGCGGCTTAAAAAGGGATCTTTCGATTTCCGCCTGATTACGTAATAAACGTGTCTTATGCTTTCGCCTGCCGCGAGCGCTGACGGTGCCAAAGGAGCCGCGGTGTATGAGACAAACGTCTCTACTGCTGCAGGATGCCCTCCAGCCTTGACAGGTCATGGAAGTATGAGCAGCCAGCAGTCGGCACGTAACGACGACAGCGGCAATCGCGTTGGCTCGTAATACTTTTTGCAAGGACATCTAGCACCAACTGCCAGCGTCCCGACATCCGAGAACATGACAGGTCGGCTCCTGTGACGTCATTTGTTACCCCTTCGGGAACACTTTTGATGCATGGTAGGGATAAGACGCTGAATTAACACACCACTCGAAGACGCGTTGCAGGCAGCGTTGTTTCCACCGACAGCTCGGGTGCGGAACGACCTGCGGCAGCACAAGCTTTGGCCGCGTTCACATCTGCCCTGTGCCACCGTCAGGATCGAGGCAGGCGATAGCTTGACACTTTTATGACGTCATCCGGCTGAAATCTAGGGACCACATTCGAAGGCGCAGTAAACAGAGCGGTCTGCGGCGCGCTTCAGTGATGCCGTCATAATTCAAAACAATGAGACAACGGAAACAAAGAGGACATGCACACCGCCGTCTCATAAATAGGACAGGATACAGCTGTCGCTTACTTTCACAAGAGACTAGAGAGACAAAACTCTTGAGTATAGTCGTCCTAGGTCAAGGAGGGCATGCTAATGCGGAGACCAAGTCGACTGTTTCTTGCGCAGGGGTTGCGGTGACGTCAGAACGACGCCGAGTTCTAATGGGCTTTGATTAGAAGAATAGTGGTTAGACCTCAATGATAGATGAACTTGAGGCTTACCCACTATTTTTTTTCGATCAGCCAATCAGAGCTTGGTCTTCTGGTATCATCGCAACCGCTGTTCAAGATGCAGACGAACTGGCGTTCAGCATACAATTGGCGGCGCTCGTGATCCTAATTGTCACCTTAATCAAACTTTAAAATTAATCATTTCAGAGGTCAGCTCTTAGGCGCCCGTTTCCGGCTTGAGCGGCGTCGCCGTCGGCGTAACCGTAAGGTCACGTGACCCCCGTGAGGTCACGAGGGTCACGTGACCTCACGGTTACGCCGACGGCGACGGCGACGCCGCTCGGAGGAGGGGTAGCCGGCAGGATGCGGAGGTGAGGAGGAAGGAGGAGGGGTATACCCTCCCCTCAGTGCCCTTCCCTCCTCCTCCTCAAGAGCTGCGCTCTAATTCGGCGTTACAGGGAGTTGTAATCGGCTTTCATTTCATTTTTGTAAAACAAAACTTTGATTACAATCTGCGAAATCATTTCTACATTAAATCAGGTGTTTTCTCGGTTCTAAAATTGGCAGAACATCAATTAAAAGCTCTTTTGTGCTTAAGATTCGTTCGTTGAGGCAGCGGCTAGTTTGACCAAATTAAAAGAACCCACAGGCCATTGGTATATTTTACACCGCTGTTACCAAACAAGTAATAAAACAATTGGGTTGTGTGTATGTTTATACAGCCTAGAACTTGGTCTGCCTCAAAGGGCGACGAGCCTCCCAGCTATAGATGAGAAATTTAGCCAGTGCAGTACAACCGCTAGCCTGGAGCCTTTAACGTCCATCACGCGGTAGTGATACACGACCGCACGCCGGTACGATGCTCATTCAGATCGAAAAGGGCAGGGGTGGGGATTGAACCCAGATTCCTTGGCTCTGCAGCGCGAGCTTTCGCTCCACGTGCTCCGAGCCTGGTGTGCGCTAGCCCACTCGGCCACCGATCCTCCTGCACCTAACAAATAGTTGCCGCACCTTTATGGTTTTTTTTTACTTTGGTTAACTACCCAGTAAAGAGTTATACTTGTGCCACACGGGCAACTCGAATGTCATTTACAACGAATGACATTTGAACGATCGGCCAATCAGCGCGCGACACTCCGAGCGTGGGGCGTTCCACGCGCGACAGATCGCGAGCCGATTCGTTGATCACACGAATGTCATTCGTTGGAGATGGCATTCGAGTTGCCCGTGTGGCCCAAGCATTAGCCTACTTAATTATAAATCATTTTCGAATGCAAATCTTACACCACGGCTTTCTCCTAAGACCCTGGCTGTGTAAGAAGTACATTAGACTTCTTAGATATTAAATAGCTTTATTACCCTTCAGTCTAGTCCGTGATTCTTCATGGGGTGCATCACTTGATAGAAAACATTTTAGTCAGATTACAAGCTATTTCTGCCGTTGAAGTAAAATAAAAATTGAATTGCATATATTACATCCAAAATAAACAGCGGTTGAGGTTGATAACAAAGAGTATAAAAACAAGGTGTTTGTATTTTGTTCTCTTTGCACCGTTGCTCTCTGGAATATGTGTGAGGCTGTTTTAGAACAAGCATGTGGATTTAAAAGTACTGTCATGGTTACCAAACTGGGTAATAATCAACCTATATGTAAATATATTCGTTTTTTTATTTGTGTGTTTGAATATTTTTATACGTTCGGTTGGAATTGTTTTATAAAAGAGCAAGCCCCAGAGCTTGTCTTCATCAGTGAGATATGTGCAGCTGCGTATCCTCAGTTTCTAGATTTAAAGATTTTTCAAATACATTAATGATGGCGGAGCTACGGCAAAGTTGCGCCCAAACAGGTGTCACCCATCCAGAGTAGCCAGCCGAAAGTAATCAAAAGATGAGTAGTAGTGCTCTCCTCAAAAGTGCCTTAATAAAGTCTTGTTCTCATTACGTCCAAGAAATATTTCCTTTGAAATGTTGAGGCTAGATGCCTTAGGGTATAATTTGACTGTTTGTTTGAGGGTGTTGCGAAATGTCCTGGATATTTTTGGCAAGACCACATAATGTAAAAAGTAACCTGATAAGTGGGTATGTGTTCCCTTCCTTCATGTACTTTCATACAACCTAAAAGCCTCGGCAAAAAGCCTTGGTGTAAGACTTGTATTAAATGCTATTTCAAATCACCTAGGATAACTCCTTGGATGGATGGATTCTAATGGCAATGGTATAGGATATAGCAATGGCCTTTGGGCTCTTTTACTTTGGTCAAACTAGCCATCGCCTGAACGACCGATTATTAGATCACAAAATGGGGTTAATTCATGTTATGCCAATTCTTAAATTACAAAACACCTGATTGAATGTAGCAGTTGTTTCCTAGATTGGAAGGAGATGATTCTGTTTCGCAAAGAAAAATGATGACAAGCACTAATTAGGAGGGCAAGCGCCAAAAACTGTACAAGCATGTCCTATTAACCTTGGACGACGATATTCGAAGGCATTTGTCTGTCTAGCCCAACGTAGGTTGTTACTCGGCTGTTTGTGTATATTGTGAATGATTTTTGTCCCGCGAGTACTTGTTATTGGAAACTGCCTTTCAACCTGTTTCTGAGTGCTTGAGGTTTTCCCAGTGTCAAGTGTATGCATGCCGTCAGGTTGTGTATCTTTCAAATGAAAGACGGTGGTGAAAGCGAATCACAGCTGTATGCTGTCTCGGTTATGAGATGGTGGTGTGTACGTCCTGTTTGGTTCCTTTTTCTTAAGGTTTCAAATTATGATTTTTGCACCAGCTTGCACGCGTTTTCAGTCTTATTTCAGTAAAACGTTCCTATGGCGATATCACGTGGCTCACAGAAACGTTCGAAACGTCAAAATTTGAGTGTCTGTTTTTTTGCTTACCGTCTTGCTGGAAAAAAAAACAAAAAGACAGCCGAAAGTGAAAATCACTTGTTCAAGGTTTTAGTGGGCAGATTTCCTTTTAAGAACATTACAGAAATGTATTTACCGTTTCCAACCGGTGAAGGAGGCTTTACAAAAGATTCAGAGGCTGTATAGTAAAGTGAATTATAAGATTTCTTTAAACAAAACAAAAAACGTCTGCGGAAACAGTTCATTAATGCTACCGATAAGATGGGCAGATATATTTGTTCCTTTGTTCTTTACCTCGTTTCACGTTACATTCAGAGGCAGCTGACACTTCAAGCTGACGGAACCAACCAATCAATTATTTCTCAATTTTTCAAAGAGTCCGAAGTATGGAGTCGCAACTTCGCATTCCATCTCTAGTTCGGACCACAGTTCTCCCATTAACAGCCAGGAACGTGAAAAAAGCACGAAGGACTTCTTGACCTCATATTGACATGAATAGTACGTGTTTCATCATGGCTGAAGCAATCGAACAAAACGTTGCACATTGATACTTTAGACACATGCTGTTGTAAAAAAAACTAAAAGCAATCTGCAAACTTTGGTCTAAAAACATGCTTTTCGTGTAAGGCTTGTGAAATTATGAGGCGCTCGAAAAAACCAGCCTTCTGCGTTAAGTCCTTATTTCGAACTTCCTTTGTTCGCGTTCCGCCCATTGAAAAGCATGCGAGAAGCGCTGTCCGAAAAGGCCATTTGGCGTTCGTCGCCATGGTGACGGCGATTAAAGCAGACGGCCTTTTTGCCACGGAAAAACAATGCGGCGCAGATACGAGGTACGTGCTGAGGCTCTTACCGCATGCTTTTCAATGGGCAGAACGCGAACAAAGAGTTCGAAATATAAACTTAACGCAGAATGCTGGTTTTCTCCAGAGCCTAATAATTTGACGAGCCTTACACGAAAAGCGTGTTCTTCGTGTTTTTTTTTTTTATGCCGCGTTGTTTTTTTTTTTTTTCATCCGTAACATGGGTCTAAAGCAGTGGTTCTCCACCATTGATCTTTCGCGGACCCCTTCTGGATCGGCGGAGATGATGGAGGACCCCGTTCGTGGTGAGGGGAAGGAAAACGAATAGGTTAATTATAATATTAATTTGATAAATGTATATATCTAAGGGCTAGTATGAAGTAGACTTCTCTCAATGAGACACACACGAGAAAGCTCCCACGAAAATTGGAACGTTTCTTCTCACCGCTGAAAAAAATACAATTTTTATTGCTGGGCTTGGCGGATGAGGCACGGCTTCGCGGACACCTAGATTTGCCTTCGCGGACCCCAAAGGGTCCGCGTACCCCCATTTGAGAACGACTTGTCTAAAGTATCAAACTGCCGCCTAGTGTCCTCCGCTCTCGACGCTCCTTGATTGGTCGCATTACCTCGTGGCGACCAATCAAGCGTCTGAATTTAAGCTGAAACAAAGTATAGAAACGTAAATATTTACTTCTATGTTTCCCCTTAATTCCGAGCGAGAGCCGATGGCACAAGCGCCAGGGCCGATCAAGCAGTGCCGACAGCGCAACGTCATGCTGCTTTCCTTCTTCCTTCGCATGATCCTCCACTGGCTAAGAAAAAAAAAAGCATAGCGTGTGCCTTGTAATTGTACGTTTTGAATGTCTGCGTGTATCCGCTTGATTATGTCTTGTAGTCATATCACCGCTTTTGAACTGAAGGTGAAACAAAGTGTAGCTTTCTTTTTTTAAATCTAGTCCTGAGGGCAAATTATGAAAGTAATTTACCCGTTTGCTTGTGTTTTTATACTTTCATTGTTAATATATGTTTTGTTCATGATATCCTTGATGAAGGGTGCAATGAATTAGCGAATGTACACTTTATCTAAGTAATGCATTCCCTAAGACAATAATAAAAATGCACAAAAAAGGCACCGATGGATGGCTACGGCTATCGTCCTTCAGCTTGAACTGCAGGAAGCATGACCTCCATGTATTGTATGCTACGCTGTGAAGGCTTGAATAGCTTGAGCACTGTTCCAACGCATCTACTTTTTACAAGAGCACGTGCGAATGAGAAGCAGGACGAAGCCACGTGCTTTCGCAGCAGTGTGGGGCTCTAGTGCAGTGGAGGTTGCGATAGCCTTGATGACGTAGCACAAGGGAGTTCTCGCCGAGCGAAAGTTGCAGTAGAGGAATAGGGAGTTTTAGAATTGCGTCATCGACGCTACGAATCATTTGAACGTTAACCGCGGTTTGAGCTTTCCATGCGTCATTATAGCCTACGCTATGTTTGGAAATCGCGTACTGACGTAGAGTTCTTCCGCTTCTCCAAGGAAAATTTGTGATGCACGAGAAGTTGGCTAAAGCCAAGACGAGCACAATTAGAAACTGGCGGCCTCAATGATGGCAGCTGCGGCCGGTCTGGAGGTCGTCGTGAGCGCGAAGTCGGCGGCATTTTTGCGACTCCGGTTTTCAATACAGGACGACATATCACTCCTATAGGGGAGGTACACATAACAAACGGTTTGGAAACCCAGCAAGGTGGGCAACGATGGCCGGCTACTTGCGACGCGCGAACGTTTCTCGGCGAAGGTAACGTGTGTGATGGTCTGTACACGAGACCTCCCTTGCCGAGTCGACGCAAGCGGACACGACCGGCCGACCGCTCCCGTCACGCTCTCATATTGAAAAAAATATAAAATGTTCCTTTGGACCAATACCATGTTTTCATTCAAGTTAGCTCATTTCGTGTTTACGGCATTTTCGTATTTACGCAAGTTAGGACATTTCATGATTAAGCCGCCAAACTTCGTTTTTCTTGAATTCACAACGAGTGTAGGTGGTACTGATTGTAGTCGCCTTGTTTATGCTGAGTGTAGCAGTGCCGCCTGACGGATGCTCTGCTTTTCTATTAGCCTATAGTCACTGAGAAGTTGAGAACGGCAGAGCGCCTCTTTTGAACGCCCGGCCTCCTTCACGACCTTGTTGCCTTCCGCCGTGCTTTGGCTGCATGTGCACGTTCGAGGCTCACGAGATGCCCAAGTTCCGTCGAAGGTCTCTCGTTGGAGGAGGGACAGCTGAAGCTCCTCCCAGACGTTCTCTTCCTGTTACCGACTCTATTAACGTAATCCGCGAGATCCCGAAAGAAACAAATACCGAGTCCACAGCTTACCCATGGATGACATTTCAGGATCACCTACAGAAAATATTTTAGTATTAAAGATTAAAGCACTATATGAGGTAATAAAGCTAACGTAAACACTCTAAGAAAGAAAGTATTATCGCTTAGCCCAGTTTAGTGGTAGTAGAAAGGGATGAATAAGTGGCCCTGTGTGCTGAAATAAAAAATCGACTTCCCAAATGGAGCAACAGGATGATTAGCTCCAATTAAAGTCAGTTTCACACAAATGTGTTTGACTGCGCCAAGTGCGCAGAGTATTTTGTGAAATGATGTAACCACTGGCACACTGGCGCCATGCACGGGTAGCCACGCCAAACTTCTTACCTGTGCATGTATCTATTGGAATTTTTTACGCATCATTGGTATGCATATAAATGAACCGTATTTTATCGAATGAATCAAAGTCTACGAAGCCGCCGAAAGTCAACATATTTGGGGAAGCTGGGATTTCTGCTTCCGGTTTTCCAATATCCGGTCGGTTATGCTAAACCACTACACCACTCCGCCTTGTCTTTCTGGCTTTCCGACTTTCTGGCTTTCCGGGACTCCTAATTTTCGACCGGATATTGGGCGTCTCGGAGCTCAAACCCTCGCTCCGTCAAAGATATTGTTTTTCGGCGGATTCCTAGATATTGACCGATCAAGGACGCTTCAGTCATCAACATATTATCGATTTTTTTTCTTTGGAGACCACGTACGATGATCAGTGTCTCTGGGATGTCAGCATGTTTATATGTATATATTAAATTCACTTCATTGCGGTGCATGTTCGTTACCTTACGTGGTTTTTAAAGATAGAATAATCGAATATCTGCAGATGAATGAAGAGTACCGAGTGAATGCAATAATTGTTACGAAGCCACTACCAGTTACCGGCGTTGGGTCTTACGTGTTTTACATAAGGTTCGAGTTGCGTTCCTGCTACCGGGGGTCTTATTTATGAAGCAACTTTGGGTAAAGAGAAGGACGAGCAGATTTCCGGCAACATATTATGACTCAGAGATTAACTGATATACTAAGGGAACTAAAATGGAGCAACTAATCTTCGTAACAGTAACTTGGTCGAGGGCTGAAGCAATCCCGCACAAGACCTGAGCCTTTCCCCCCAAACGTCATCCTGCACTAGCGGATCAATTCAGCCCCGCCTAACTGTTCTTCAGCGTCTCCTCCATTGCATCCTGCAGCGTCTCACGATGACGCGTCCCAAGCACGCGACGACGCCAAGACGAACCGTCGACCGCTTTGCAGCGACTTCCGTCAAACTTCAGCGCGTTCGCCGCTCAGAGCTGGTCGGGGATCCACTAACAATGACGTCATGCCCAAACCTTGTATCCTATCCTTGTATTCACCTCAAGAACCGTAGTAAAAAGAAGTCCGGTATCTCGCGGAACGTTACTAGTATCCCCCAGTGTATCAAATCGAGATAAATGTCGGTGGACCTTAGACTAGCTTTAAGGAATTTTATCGATACGTGCCTGTTTCAAACGCAAAAAAAAACATCGTTTCTTCCTTCGACAGCCAAATCTTGAAAGCGTTACTTCGCGCAAGGCATAAATCAAATGCAAAACGTTCTTTTTTTTTTACTTGGCAACGTGTTTAGGTGGTACTGACTGTAGTCGCTTTTATGCGGAGTGTTGCAGTATTGCCTGACGCATGCCCTGCTTTTGCATGCGCCTGTAGTCACTGAGAAGGCGGAAACGACAAAGTGTCTTTCGAAAGCCAGCGGGCTCCTCTTCGTCCTCGTTGCCTTCCGCCGTGCTTTGCCTGAACGTCCACGCCCGAGGCTAACGAGATGTCGAAGCGCTGTCGAAGCTAGCAAGCTCCCGCTGGACGAAGGAAAGCTGAAGCTCTTTTCAGCCGTTCTCAGCCTGTGAGCGACTGTAGTATCGTCATCGGCGAGATCCCGCAAGAAACTAATACAGAGTCACCAGCTTACCCATCAATGATATTTCAGTATCACCTGCAGGAAGAAATTTCAAAATTAAAGCTTCGAGCTCTGTGAGGTGATAAGGCTAACATAAACCCGGAATCAATGTTAAGATAAGATATGCATTCAGAAACATTCTTTCAAATATGCAAGCGCGTCAACGCTGTCTTGGACTCCAAGCGTACTTTGGAGTTCAAGCTCTCGTTGACGCGGTTGGTAGCAGACGGGATTTGGAAGAAGGCGGTGACGTATAGCTGGCTTCAGGCGCTGCGTTCACGTCCGTGTCTGTTTATACTGGGTGACCAGAGTAGACGCACTTAAGAGTGCGAAATAAGACAGTAGAACTACAAGACTGCAGAGCTTGGAATGTTTTTCTTTGGGCAGAACGTGATCTAAAACGTGTTATAAATACCGACTTTACGCGGATGTCTGATTTCATACAGCGCCCTATATTTTCAAGAGCCATACAAAAAAAAAAACATATTCAATTTGCTATCCTAAGGCTTGTCCACCTTGAGACATAAAAATAAAGTATCAAACTGCGGCTCATTAATATTTTTTGTTCAATGGAACAGGATAAATGCAAGATTGTATTCAAATATCTCCAGGGTGCGTAATGCGAAACAACTTTTTCAATATGTACATTGAGAGGGCAACCTGTTTGGGAGTGAACAATTTAATCAGTCAGATAGATTTTCTAAGTCACAGGTAGCTATAGCAAGTCTTCCTCACGTGTGTCAAGCGTAGCAAGGATGAAGTTGAAAGCGAGCAAGGCGACAAGCATGGGTGACTCATCCCAAGCGCTTCAGAAAGCAAGCTTAATTCTTGCCTTTCAAGACACCATTCGACACGAAGCTCACTCTGCAAGTACATTTACTGAAACAATACGTTTAGCGAGTGTAGTTTGCATGCTATCAGTCGGCTGGCCACTCTGGCAAATTATCTGCCTGGGTGTTTTGCTTACTCTATAGGTGGTATTATAGCCTCCTCTATACTGACAAGGCCTCGCAGATCGTCGCGTGACGCGGCCGCCGAAAGTGAAAAGGTAGAGCGGCAGACAAGAGGCATGTAACGGGCGCCCCGCCGCGGCGAGACGCCGAAACACACTTGTCCCGAGCAATGAAATGTCCTCTCGTGCTTCTCACGTTCCCCGGGCTACCGCTTTTTTTCTCGTCGGGTTTGAAAACCATGTTTCGGGTCCTCACCGCTGCAAAAGCTGTGCGCTGAATACCGGACTCCCCGAGAGATGCTCGGGACTATGAGATCCTCGCGCTCCAAATCTGCTACCGGGCACTTCATGGCTCCGTCATCCAACTGCCAGGCTTCGTGGGTATAGAGGAGGCTATGGTGCTATTCACTGGTGGCCATCGCCACGGCCTCTCGATTCCCCTGTTGGTGCGGCCTCCCGATTTTTTTCCGAAAATAAAAGAACGCGCGTGAGAGGAGAGCTTCTGCCATCTGCCGTGAAGGCGCTGCACATCGGCGAGTGGTCGTGTGAGCTGAAACCTAAAGAACGCGCCCAACGCGCTCTTGCTCCGCGACCCAGATAAAATATCTGCCCGTCATTGACTTCGCCAATACCGAGGCGCTGCCGCGGTTGCCAAAGGCCGCCAAAATCGCTTGACGCCAACCTTGTCACCCCTTTGTGCGGAGTTAATATCGTACTTTTACCCTGTCTATTCGCGTGTGTGGTTTGTGTTTTCGATCATTTTTTTTTTGCTCGCTTCAACAGTTTTGTGGCAGTACCCACTGATGGATGAGAAACAAGAGACGTAGACAGCTGCCTTTTGTCTGTCTCTCCACAATTTTAAAGTGTGCAGATTGGTTAAGGAGCACGCGATGCCTAAAAACTGTTGCGTACCGCGTTGTAAGTCAAATGCTGCGAGAAATCTGGAACTCTGCTATCACGAGCTGCCGTCTAGAGAAAAATTCCGGCATGCCTGATTGAAGAACATTTCGCGACAAGGCAGCGAGAAGGGCTGCCATTGGCAACCAAGCTCCAGGAGTGTCATGTGCTCTCTTCATTTTAAGGAGCAGGACTACAAGAGGGATGAAGCGGAAGTTGCTGCGGCCGACATCGGTGCCGACTCAATTCCCATTGTACCCATTATGCATGCAATTAGCAGGTTCAAAGAGGCGCAGAACGCTTGTTCGTGTGCTGCCTAACGCGTCCACATCGCATGCGAGCCGTAGAAGTCAACAACGCGAAATGCAGTCCCCTGCAAAAGAAGACCTGCTGTTGATCAGTGCGTGGCTATTGAACCTTGCCTGCGAAAAGAGTTTAAAGTGGAAGAATGTCAGACATCATTCAATTTGACCGGCTTCATGGAAGATGCCAAGAAAACCGCGCCCCGCCTTCAAATGGAAGCCAAACGACTGAACGAGCGAATGAAAAAACTGCGACAAACCTGCGACGAATTTCAAGAGAGATTGAAGCAAGGAAGGCTAATGTGTAGAACCCGCTCAACTTTGCAGGTCACATGTCCTGATTGCAAGCTGCAACTTAAGGAAAATGAATCACGTGACGGAGCAAATCAGTTTGTGTTTAGCCTTCACCAAGGAGGATTCAGCTATCCTCGACCTGAAGCTGTCTGGCCGTGCAAGCTCGTCTGCACCTTTGTCGAGAATGCTCTACAGTCGGCAAAGATTCGTTGTTGTGGACAGATTTGCGAGGTCCCCTCGAGCACTGTGCTTCCACACCTTATGGACTGCCCGCTGATGTGGTGTACTAACTGCAGAGACCCGTACAACAGCGAAGAGCGCTAAGCAAGCTCTTTCTCGGGAGGTTCCTCAGACCTCTTCTGGCAAACTCGGCTGGTCACCTAAACAACTCTCTAGAGAATATATTCAGACTTTCGCGGAAGCCTCTTTACTGAAAGGTATTCCGCTTGCGAACTATATGACTCCCTTGATCTGTTTATGAACAATGAAGTTTATATTGCTGAAGCTATGCACGAGGAGTCCGTTTCTTATTGTCCCTTACAGATAAATAAAACGCACAGCTCCAGCGTGCTCGAGCATCGGCTAAAACCGGAAATTATACGGCCTATGTATGTTTAACTATAACTCCTATATTACAGTGGAAATAGAAACGGGCAAACACTTACGCGAAAAAGAAAACGACAATTCGCTCATACTGCCAGCTGAGTGCGACTCTAACGAGCAGCCTGCCGGTGAGTAAGCTCCTCGCAGAAAGAATCGTGTGTTTTTATTCTACACAGATTCGTCACATCTTTCATGCAATCTGGCCCTCGTTTCAATTGAGACTTGCCGCTTCACGAAAAACAATCTAACTAGCCACACCGGGCCGGGCCGGGCGGACTGCTCCTTTCTCGCCGACAACGAGCGCCACGGCTAGCGCCGCGGGGTAAAGTAGAACTATAGCTCTCACCAACGGAGTGAGGCATACGGCAGGCCGCTCCCAAGGGGAGTCTTAATCAATCAGCCGTGCCATAGCTGAGCTCGCTGCTGCTGAGCACGTGCAGACGGCAGGCTTTTGAGAACGCTTCCAACACGCACATTGCACACCACCAAGATTGTATCCTTCGGGAGATTATAAATAAGAACTCATCCCGAGCATGCGCTGTGAGCAGTCACCTCAAATATGGCGTCCAATGAATACCAGATATCACTGCAGACGACATATTTATTATTTAAAATCCAGAAAGCTAGACACACATGTATAGAAGGCTGGATGTCGGGCGACAAACCGAACTCCGTATGCATTTTTCTGGATGATACATTTATAGTCGTCGGCGGGCTAAGTACTCAGTGACAAATGTTCTTAAACAAATTTGTCGCTGGGCTGTTAGCCCAAATATCACTCAGAAATGCACGATAGCTTACCTAGGACTCTTAGGTACAGGCAAACTTGCGCGTTTGAGACCGTCAAGAACTTTGTGAATGCTAGCAAAACAAAAAGTGTTAGTGAAACAAGTCTCCCAGGTAGCACGCCAGAGGAATGCCGAACTTGGGCAAAGGTCTGGCAAACATAAGGGCCCAACTTTGGCGCAGTTAGGTTTTTGCACCATGGCACTCATCAGTGCCAAAGTACGGTGTCTAAATATAGCCTTAGTTGGCAATCATAGAGCATGCCAAAGTTTGGCTCTTCTCTGGTACGCCAGAGGAGTGCCAAAGTTGGTGCCATACTTGAGCCATAACTGCTAGAGCACCGCCGAATTTGGGTATTTCAGACATGCCAAAGTTTGGCGTTGCTCTGGTCCGCCACAGTTCTGCCAAAGTAAGTGCCAAACTTGAACCACAACTGCCAGAGCAACGCCTAATTTGGGTATTTCGGGCGTGCCAAGTTTGGCCTTTCTCTGTGCCAAGTGCCAAAAGTGGCAAAGAAAGCCGAGAGGCCTGCCCAAGTTTGGAATATCCCTGGTGTGTCACAGAAGTGCTCTTTCACGCGCCCAAGAAGAGAATTAAATTTAATAAGCGTTGGAAGCACGATGGTCAGATGTCATCACCTCCGTTTCCAAGCAGCACGGCAATACTTTGCAGTATCGTGCCAGTACCGGCCGAAAGTCAGTTCCAATATCGTTCAAATAAAGCTGACGAGGGTAGAAAGTTGGGCAAGTTGGTGATTCATACTGATTAAAAAGCGCGACAGGACAACGGACAGAGAAGGAGACGCAGACAAAGCGCTCTGTCTGTACAACCTTCTCTGTCCGTTGTCCTGTCGCGCTTTTTAATCAGTATCGTTCAAAGGTCCAGTTTTGCACCACCGTTTGATATCCGGCAGGTACTGCCGTACAGCCGTTTTGCCCCGGCCTAGCGTTCCGGCAATATTGTGCTAATACTCTACGATGCGTCTGCTCCGTATTGACCGAACGTCGTGCAAATATGTGTACGTTGCATATCATTTGTTGCGTATCAAATCACATATACGGACAAACAAAATTCTTTCGATCGCTCCCAGAAGTTTATTAAACCACTATCATTACACACAGTGTATTCTCGACATATTCACAAAGGCCACACTTCTCTGTAAAACGAAAAGCCAACTATAAAATAAAATTAACACTGTCCTCGTGCCAAGCAAAATTCATCACACAAAAAACGCGGAAATTGAGCGGAAAGCAGGACTACTATCAGAAGCATGCTTCCAGTGTACTTACTAATACAAGAGCGGTATCATGTAATCCTTGATAGATGCATAATCCAACTCAGGCATCCCCCAAACACACTCGAGAGAAAAGGCTGCGCACATTCAACTGACGTCTCGTCATCGGCGAAGATTAGTTTTTGTCGAAGCGTGTCCAACAAACACATCACAAAAATTTCACGAACTCCTGTGAAAAAGATGGCTGTTACCGAAAAATCGGCATGGACGTGTTCCGGCCGTTTACGACGACAAACCACGGCTGCGTCTGCAACGCACGAAAGCAACAGAACACTAAAGAGCGCATTTCGAAAACCGGACCTACGTGGCCCGCCTATTTCTGTAACTAGGCAAACGGCGAAAACAACAGCCCCAGAGATCCCATCAGCGTGACAGAGAGAGTCACGTGAAAAAATTTTGTCCAAACGTTTTAGTCCTACGCGTCCTACGCAGAAAGGTCACGCTTTTCGCTCCACCTTTTTGATTTGTTTAAATCGGCTGTCTCGCTCGCTGACAGCCGCACGAAGACACAAAAGCAGGTGGGGAGGATTTGCAAAAGGCGAGGTCGAAGGGGCAACAACAACACAGCTAAGCACCCTCGGCATTTTCGACGCTTTAGAGTAAAAAGAGAAAACATTTGCTGTACAGTTAAAGCTACAGGGGAGAGAGTGTATCCCGACCTGTTCAACAGTAGGGAAATAAGGGACGGGGGAGTCCCAGCTCTTCTTTGGAAAGAAATGGAACGGAATGAAAGGAAAGGCCGCTTCTGCCGGTGACCTTGTCGCCTTGCCTAGTCTGTCAGCGTTCGGCTTCCATTGTGGGCCTCAGAAAGATAATCTTCTTTCTTGAGAGCGAAAGGGAAGGGGTGCTGATGTTTTGCGGGCTTGTCGCCACCCGATAGGCTTCAATTATTCCTCTCCCGACTCGCTCACAGTGGCCTCCCATGGCTGTCGTGCCGGCGAAATTAGGAGCGCAGCCGGGACATTTCCTCCCGTGAATGACGATCGGGTACTGAGAATCCGAAGCAGCTCTTTCGACGTCCATTTGATGTTCTCGGAGTCGGTCGTTGAGGAATCGCTTTGTTTGCCCGATGTACCTGCCCCGTAGGACAGGGCGATCGCGTACACTTCCTCGGCTTCCTCTCCTTCCCCCAAGATTTCCCTTTCCCGAACACCCACGGAGCGGGCGGGCATTGAGCTTGAAGCCGAAAATAAATGTTGTTGAAGTTGAAAGATTGTCCTGTCTGTATCGCCACTTATGTGTCTCCACTTTCTAAATGTTCAAAAAGTACCAACACGCTAAAATAGAACAAGTTCCGGGATTTCATTTTAATTCCCCAAGTGTGATGCGGGAGCGGCGCCACGGAGCCCCGGTCGTTTCCGCTCTTTGTTATTGCTAGGATTTGACAGTGCCCACTCACAATGCAAGACACGCACAGAGCCACGCTCGCCTTTGCAATGCGCCGCCTAATAATGATATCTGTTGAGGAGACGTACGCACATCGGTCTCGTACAGCACTAGCTCAATGGCAAAGGCGCATACACACCGAGAATGTAAGCAGTCGCGCGATGCGACTAAATCGCATCGCAAAAAAAATAAATTAGATGATCACTCTGGCGTGCGCGATGAGCGAGTCCAACACCTTCGTTGGCGAGTCGCTTCTCAAAAACTCTCGCTCCGAACGCCGTTGATTGGCTCAGCCTCTCCGCTACTAGATCGCATCGCAAAAAGTCAGGTCAGCAAGCGACTGCTCAAATCGCGTCGCTTTTTGCCCGCGCTGGTCGCTTTTACGATGAACGTTATCGCGCGGCTAGATCGCATCATCGGTGTGAACGCGCCATAATGTCGAACCAGTCTCACGGCACGTCCCGATATTGGTGTGTGTATCTACGCGCGAGTACAACATCCGGCACAATTTGTGTTTGCAAAGCCTGGTCCAGCCGCGTCAAAACGTTCAGCCAACCTTTGGACTGGAGAAATCAAGACACACCCAAAATAAGATAAAGTGGCCAGCCGAATGAAACTTGATTTCTATATAATTAAGATGAAGACCACCCGCGTACATCAAATACCTCATCAGCCGAACTCCAAGGCAGTAAACCTAGTTCTAACACTTGTTTGGCAACTTTGACCCGTAGCTGCCAGATCACAGCCGAACTATCGTGAAGCGAAGCCTAACTTTGGCACTTGTTTGGCGAATTTTGCCCGTAGCTGCCAGAGGACAGCCGAACTATCGGGAAGCGAAGCCTAACTTTGGCACTTGTTTGGCGACTTGGGCCCAAAGATGCCAGATGTCAACCGAACTACAAGGTAGTAAGCCTAACTCTGGCACATCTGTGGCGATTTTGGCCCGAAGGTACCAGATGACAGCCGAACTATCAAAAAGTGAAGCCTAAAGGCTGAACTCCATGGGACGAATATGCTGCGAATAACCGACGAATTTTGCCCGGCGGCTTTTGCTCTGCGCGTGGAATGAACACAGTGGCTGCTACGTCGCGCGCAAAGCGAGCGTGCCGTCGGGCGGCGTTCGCCAGTTATTCGTCACATAAATCGTTCCATGGAGTTCAGCCTTAACTTTGGCATTAGTTTTGCGATTTTGGCCCAAAAATGCCAAATATCTGCCGAACTACTGGGCAGTAAGCCTAACTCTGGCATTTGTTAGGCGATTTAGGCCCAAAGATGTGAGATGACAGCCGAACTACCAGGCAGTGAAGCCTAAGTTTGGCACTTGTTTGGCGAATTAGGGCCAAAATGCCCAGACTGCTGCCAAGGGAGGTCAGGTTTGGCTCTCCTTCGGCTTCTTCGGGCTTTTCAATGCCCTAAACTGCCAGACAAAAGCCAAGTTTTGGCCCATAACTCGGTGCTACCTGGGCTCCTTCTACTAACATCTAAAACCGCGCAAGGAGTTGCTGGGAATTAATATGTGACTTACCCATCGTGAAGTCGGCAGCGTAGGACGATGACTATGTCTAGCAGAGAGGAGCCAAGCAGCTGACAGTGTAAAAAGAAAACACATAATAAAGCGCAAGAATGAGCTTAACGCTTGTTTCTGCGCGCCTTCGGGTAACTTACGGCTTAAGCTGAACAAAACACTTGATGTGACTATATCGAAATCTCATAAGTTCTTGGAAGGAAGACAAGAATTCGATGTATGATGTCAGTAAAGGATAAACGGAATGGTTAGCGCGTGGGAACGCGGCTGCAAGTAAGCGAGTTTCCTCTTTTTCCCAAGCCCTGGTTCGTGGCTTGACAAAATATTTGACAAGACAACACGTGGACAACTTTCTCTTGAATTGCACGAGAATTGAAGAGTGCTCGTGCATAAATGTGACCGGCGCTAAAGGAGATCGTGCACGAGTGTCCACGAGTACAGTAGCACACCACTTCAATATTTAGAAAATCACCGCTACGACCATGTACCCAGAAAATTTCGCACCATTTTCAGATCAAGTCACGATTACTCGCTACCTGCAGTCGCAGCAGACACTGGCGTCGCTTTAGTGCAAAACTCTTGCCCATACTTCTCGTTCACGTTTTGCTATCCTAGTCATCTTAAAGCTTAAATTACTGACTGAATAAGGAGAAAGAAGTATGATACGATTTTCATCCCTTTCTGCACCGCCAGCCTTGCGCCTGTAGCAAGGCTGGCAACTAGCGCACTTCAAGGTTTTTTTAAATATAACGATTTAGTGGTTTTCGATGACGCTAAGCAGGTTTCAATTTTAAACTAAGTGTTTATTTTCACAAATTAAGACCTTAATGAACCAGTTGTAGTCAATTATAAGAATCATCATGAAGATTAGTCGCATATAGTAGGCCCCCTTTACCGCATAACTCATCTCTACAGAACGAATACGTATTGCTGTCACAGTTTTTTTTACAAGATTTATTAAATTTTAGTAAAAAACACTGGATAAAACAGTAACGTTGTAGTATTCATGTAATATATTCCCACACGTTTTAATCATGCAGCCCACTTCCAGGAGCTCAGCTTTGCGATATTTCCGGCTATCAGAAAAACTAAGGCTCTGCAAATAACCAGACAAAGTGCCGTTCGCTGGGACTAAATTGACGCCCTAGCCATCGCCACCTAGGGCTCAGGTGGGATCGGCGGGAGGGTCTGCATGGTGCTTGCCCGAGAGGGATCCAACGTTGTCGTGGTAGATGATAACCAATTAGGCTCCAACGAAACTAAACAGATGCTTCAAGGTACGTCGCATCCCTGGATATTAACCATCCCTCTTACTATGCTGAACGTTGAAAGGCCACTCCAGACGGGAATATTTACTCTTTTTTTACCATTTCGTTTTTTTGTCCGCTTTAGGGATTGTAATACAGTGATTTACAAACGCTTAGCTCTACATCTTACAAATAATGCTTATCAATTGTATTTAGGTATGCATATCCCTAAACATATCCCAACTTCGAATACACAAAAATGAACTCAGCCGCAAAGAAAAAAGAATAAAACTCAAGAATTGATGGAATTGGGGGAGTTCGGACAGCTGAATTCGTTCGCACATCGCGGCACGTTTGAACGCACCAAATCGCAGCTCATTCAATGAACCAGAGGACATTGATTGTACACATCCGGCACTCCCACCGTATGCTCATTACAAAAGGATTTTTATCTGAAAATGTCAAGAAACTCGTAGGCAACCCCAGAAGCACGCGAGGCTCTTGGTCACAACAGATGCACGATGGAACTGACCTACTTCACTCCAGGAGGTCCTTGACTTCTTCAACTTAGTTGAGCTGCCTTCTAGACTCTGACCTCTAAAGCCGCCATCACATTGCTAATACATTATACTAAAGACAGTCTGCAAACTCTGTCTGAGGCATGTTTCATGCTTGCATGCCGTTCCTGCCACATTGGTCATGCAAAATGTTCAAAGCATACGCATGTATGCATGCGCATGCATGAGTCACGCCCAGGTGCCTCGAAAACGGCCACCACAGAGGATAATGTGACAAAAATCCACGATCTCTTATTGGCAGACCGCCAATTGAAGGTGCGCGAGATAGCTGAGACAGTAAGCATCTCAAGATACCGCGTGGGTCATATCCTGCACGCCATTTTGGGCATGAGAAAGCGGTCGGCGCGATGGGTGCCGTGCTTGCTCACTCCGGACAACAAGCGCAACCGTGAGACCACTTCAGAGCAGTGTTTGACGCTGTTTAAGCGCAATCCGAAAACGTTTCTGCGTCGTTTCGTGACCGTCGTCGAAACATGAATCCACTGGTACACAACAGAGACCAAGGAACAGTCGAAACAGTGGACTTCACCAGGCGAACGTGCTCCGAAGAAGGCGAAGGCTGTCCTATCGGCCGGAAAGGTGATGGCCACCGTTTTCTGGGATTCACGAGGTGTGATCTACATCGACTACCTGGAGAAGGGCAAAACGGTCATAAGGCGGTACTATGCCGAGTTATTGGGCCGATTCGACGCCGAATTGCAGAAAAAACGGCCCCATTTGGCGAAGAAAAAAGTGCTCTTCCACCATGACAACGCACCGGCTCACACCTCCGCCCTCACCACGGCCAAATTGGTCGAATTGGGCTACGAACTGCTGCCCCATCCACCGTATTCTCCAGATTTGGCCCCGTGCGACTTCTTTTTGTTTCCAAACTTAAAAAAGCCACTCGCCGGGCAGACATTTGAGTTGAATGAGGAGGCCATCGCCGCAACGGAAGCCTGCTTTGCAGACCTTGAGAAAACGTATTTTTCAGATGGGTTAAAGAGGTTGAGCATCGCTGGGTCAAGTGTATCGAACTGAAATGAGACTATATTGAAAAATATATCGCCACTTTTCCAAAATTTTCGTTTGTCTTTTGTAGGCTAAGTACTTATCGGACCACTCTCGTATAAGGGTTAGTATTGAAACTTTTGGCGTCTGGTTTGAACGGCTGGCGCTATACATTTAGGTGGATAATGAGGGTACGGCGACGCGTAGTTAATCCTTCCGGCTTAAAAAAATCATATCCATCTTTTTGAAGGGACACCATGAACAACAACAATGGCTGATGGGGGCATTTCTACAGAATCTTTCTGTTATACCCGTGTTGGAACAGTGTGCTGGAGGACGACGATGCTGACACAGCAGACACAGCACACAGCACGCGCGCACTCACTGAACGCGCGCACTCGCGAGCTCGATCTGCCGACCGGTCGCAACGGCCGGACCAGAATAAATGCGAAGTATTCGGCGGTAGTCTTTCTGCCTACGCGAATACTACACTGGCAACGAGACCTGGTACGAGCCAACGAAGCCTGGACAGCCACCGCAACCCATGCCGACCCAAGGTACCATCGAAGCCTTCACAGGCAAGTCATGGGCGTCGTGGATCGAACGCTTAGGGTTCTACTTCGTGGCTAATTCTATCACGAGCTTGGACAAGAAGCGGGCACTGCTGCTCACGCTTTGCGGGCCAGAAACGTACGACATCGTTCGAGCTTTAGTGGCCCCTAGGACGCCGGGAGATATCGGTTTCGAGGAACTGGTGTCAATCCTTGGGACACACTTCGACCCGCAAGCCTCGGAGCTGTACAGTCGCTACAAGTTCCAGCGTCGGGACTAGCTAGCCGACGAGTCAATCAACAGTTACGTCGCGACCCTGAAGCAACTGGCAGCAGACTGCAACTTCAGTATACCCTTGACCTCATCGACAACGGTTGCAACGACGGCATCGCAGCCATCAACGGCAGGTCAGGTCTCCGGTACAAGGGATACGACTGGGACACCAGCAACGCCTCTTTGCGACACCAGACTGCCGTTGGACATCATGCTGCGCGACAGATTTGTCTGCGGCATACGCGACGAGCTGCTGCAGCAACGTCTGTTTGCAGAAAAAGATTTGACGTTTGCAGCTGCTTTTGACATGGCAGTCAGAGCTGAGAGCGCCCTTAAGCAGCAGCAGGACATCAAGAGCAAAGTCGAGCATCAGGTGCACCAGTCGGAAAAGAGGAACAAGGAGCCCTCAACACAGCAGGGACGACGTTGCTACCGTTGTACGGGACAACATGATCCGCAAGAGTGCCGTGTCCAAGAACGCGGACTGCAGATACTGCAACAAGCGCGGACATATTGAAAAAGATTGTATTGCCAAGAAAAAGCATCAGGCAAGCAAAACCGCTCAAGAAAGCGAACCAGATAATGGCACCGACAAGTTCAGAGAGCCAAATACCGCCTAATGCTGGATGCTCATTTTATGAACTTCACAACCTGGCGACGGACACAGCTGTTTCAAAGTTTCACGTCACACTTCGAATTGAAGGCAAACCACTGGAGTTCGAAGTTGATTCGGGTTCCGCCTGCTCCCTAATCAGCGAAGAGACCTTCCGAAAAACCTGGCCACGGAATCCGCCGAAACTTACGCACGACGATGTTGAACTGCGTACTTGGAGTGGCGAAGGACTGAAGCTTCTGGATCCCTCCAAGCTACCGTCAGATTCAAGTCAAAAGACTACGTGCTTCCGCTTCTAGTGTTGAAGGGATCCGGCTGTAACCTTCTGGGGCGCGACTGGTTCCAGGCCTTAGACATCAGGTTAGAAGGAATCAACCAAGTGCGACAGCAGAGCACGCCACCAGAGGTACAAGCAGTTTTACAATGCCATTCCATGGTCTTCAATGAGGACATTTCGGGATA
>JAZHYW010047046.1:0-11406 GCA_037355805.1 Ixodes ricinus
GGGAGGGGACACTACACAGAAAAAACAATTTCTGCAAAAAACATTGATTTCCAAAAATGTCATGTTTACATCCACCAACATCTGAATACTCCCAGAAAGTTTCAATGGTTACACTGCAGAGTTAATTTTTTATAAATTATTTCCTGGATCACCGATGCTAAAAGAAAGGCAGAGGTTGAACGCATTTTTTCCGTTCCACTTTTTGGAATAAATTTCACTTTAGGAAAACTATTGTTTGTGAATGAGACAAAAGAAAAGACTCATGCATTGTTTTCCCAACTGAAATTTTATGGACAATGCAACTGTAGGATTGTTTTTACTTACTGGACGTCTTTCATAAAATATGTTAAGGTTTTCTCGCTGACATAAAAGGCAAAAAATATATTTGAGTTTTCACTGCGATGTTAGCATAAAATAAATTACTTTTTAGAAACTTTTTTCACAGTTGCTTTCTCAAGGCATTCTGCAGACTCAGTGAAGAAAAACGTTGGATATTATATTAGTTTTTTAATGATAGTTTTCTCCTAAACAAAGTCAGCGTGTTCCTGATAAAAATGACTACCGTAATATCCGAAGTCATCGCCCATCCCGAGTCATCGCCCACCCCAGTTTTTGGGCCAATATCGATTTCTAAAAAAACACCGAGTCATCGCCCACCCCTTCAAATACCCCAACGCGGACTCCGCGATCTGCAAACACTCATCCTACCCAAATGACGCGGCCGCGGACCTTACAGTTGGAGGACGTCCGTGACAAAAGTAAAACGGAGAGAAAGGGCCTCTCTTTGCTTACGCATTTTCGCGTGAGCGACTCCGAAGTGGTAGTGTATCCATGCGAAAAGAAAACGATGAAGATAACAAAATAAAAGTTTGTTTTAAGCTTACGAAAATATCGATCCGACAAAAAAAAAAAGAATCGGAAAGATAACACAAGCATTAACCCAGTCAGGAATCGCGAGGTAAACGTACGCCACATATTTTGGGATGTAACCGCGGAGTGTAAGGTCGGAAGTCCGTCTCCGCCGAAAGTAAGAGTCACCGCGGACCCGCTCCTTCTCCCCGCGCGTCGCGACCGCGGTTGTGCAATGTTTTAGACAAAGCCAACAGGTAAATAAAGCTTTTCTGGAACGCCCTACACAGACGTTAGTAGAGCGTCCCAAACCTCCCAAACCCCTATACATGCCTTGCACGTGACGTCATATGGCACCGTACCAGCCGCCATTGCTCCGTACCAAGTCCTTGTACGGAGCCTTCTAGAAACATACATTTGGCACCATTGAATCTGTTCTTCTCAGCAAACTGACCAGAAAAACAAATTCAATGGTGTCAAATGTGAGGCTGTAGCAGATTTACGGACACAGGAGAACGGTACGGAGCAATGGCGGCTGATGTGGCGATCAATGCAAGGCATGTTGATAGCACGCCGGTGCACGGACGCACCCATGTACGCAAAAGACAGAGAAAGTTGCGCAAGAGCTTGTGATTGACAAGGCGCCCGACTTGCCAGGCAGCCAAAGTATTTGCCACGCGATCGCCGGCTTTTCCGCTTTCCAGCATCGCTCTTCGTCGCTTCTTTGGTCCATCGCTCGCTCGCTCGTTGCGCCTGGTTGGTTTTTCTATTTTCTTGCGGAATTTTCTTTCCTTTCTTCTCTTTTTTTTTACTAACTAGGAGAACATAGTGGTGACGTGTTTTCACGGAACAAACGTTCGATGCTCTACTGCCGATCGGTGGCGTTCCTAGCGGCGTATGCAGAAGCAACGGACTTCGCGGTAGTAAAACATTCTTTCGTGAGCATTTTTTCTATAAAACAATAAAACTAAGTGGGGTTTGAGTTTAATGTATCTGTTGCGTAGCAGCGCTGAATACGGAGAGAAATCTGGGCGGCTTTCTCCGCTTTTATTAGCTTTTGTGCTCACCCACCGAGACATGGCCCACCCACTTTTCTATAGATTTCAGGCGGCAGTGGGGTGGGGCGATGACTCAGGACTCTTCTGATATACATAATTCCTTTTACAATTCATGTTCACAAATGAAACTTTGCACTGCATTGTTCCTCCACAACTGCTAGTATATACTGTAAAGTTCCTTCATATTCAGCCAAAGGTTAAAAAGTCAGCCCTCTTGGATAATTTCCCTTAAGTGGTACTGCAAAAGCCTTATGTTCACGAGCCCTTAATTTTCACAAATTTAAAAATTTGCGAAATTTAAGGAGCACAAAAGCTCTAGTTCTTAAGAGTTTCAATGCAGCGTCTATCATTCGCTAAATTTAGTGGCTGCAATTATATCGCTTTTGACCGATTCGCGCACAAATAGGGGCCGCGAAAACAAAGAGAGTTTTACAGTATTTCACTCTAGACAAAAGGCTTTGCAGTATTTGCAAAATAAACTCTGTGTGCCATCTATAAAAAAAAATGGTGCCAGATTCATTTAGAGCCCACGGGAAAGGGAAGATGCATAAAATTTATGTGAAAGTGTTTCAGGGCTTCCCGACAGATTGGCTTCAGTGCATTCCTTCGTCGTAAGCGGTCACAAGCGCTACCGACACAGCCAATCACGCTCGAGCACAAATACGCCAGCTGGCCCTATCTCTGCAAGAAAGCTCCTTGTCCGATCCGATTGGTTTCCTCGGCTAAAGCCCCTCGATAACACCCACGCTTCGCGATTCTTCCGAGTACCGACAACCATTGCTGCACGAACGCGCCGAGACACATGCCACGAGCAAGCGCTCCGCCGCAATTCGCTCCCGGGGGCCGCTCATTTCGGCGGCTCCACCACCACTTTCTTCCGAGGACTGCACGAGGAAAGACTCCGGCAGTTCAATTTGCCCCGGAGCAAAACTCGCCCAAGGCACAACAAAATGTTTTCGGATTGGGGTCCGTCGCGTGACTCACGGGAAGCGGGCGTGCGACGGCTCGGGAGACTCACTGTGGTGTACTTGACCTGTAGAGGCAGGGAGCGGCGCTTGGCGGCGGCGACCGACTGTGCTCGCCGGATGCTCGGGGTTCTGCGCAGCGGGAGGAGGCCCCGGCGTCCAGGCTTAGGGTGCTTCCCGCCGACGCCAGGGGCCCCGAGAGCAGCCCGAACAGCTGGGCCAGCTGCTCCCTGCAAAGACCCTTCTGTGTCAACTCCTCGGTCCATATGCGAGAGCGCCCGAGCTACGGGGCCGAAGGCGCCTCCAACTGGCGTTTGTGGCATCCCGCAGCACCCGTGCATCAAGATGTGGTCTAGAAGTGGAGATGGATTACGTCGCGGAAGCTGGCATGTCGTGCCGTCGGACGTCGCAATCCCGGCGGTCGGTCGTAAGTCAAACCAGTTTATACCGAACTCACTCGCAAAAAACCGTCTACCAGTTCGATAAAGTATGTAATTCAATATAAAAGTTTTAAGAATTTGACAACAAACAAGCACGCCACATTTAGAAAAGTTGATTGTTTTCAAAGGAACGTCTGTACGTCATGAGGACGTGCCACGTGGCTATTCAATGGCCGCTTCCTCGTTTTTTAAGGTCTCACTAGGTAGACTCAACCCCGTTTTTCTTCCAAACAAAAAATGAATTCCAAATGACAGTAAAAAATTTACCACCCCTTTTCATGACTAATCAGCTTACTAAAAAGAAAAATGAGTTGCCACATCATGAACCTTTTGACCAGCAGTCCCTTCAAATCTCCACAGCAGTGCTTAAACCAGTCAAATTCTACTTATGAACTGATTCCGCTATTTGCACCCCTTTGCAGTATTATCCCAGTGGTTAGTCCACCTCCAAGAGATGGCCCATTCCTCAAACTTTAAGGCAGTCTTCGACCCAAGATGCCACGCTGGGGTTTAAGAGTTCTCCAACTTAAGATTTCCCTAGTTTGAAAGTTCCCCAACTGGAGAGTTCTAATCTGAGAGTTCTCCAACTCAGAGTTCCCCAAATCAAGTTACACAACTCGAAAGTTCCGCAACTCAAAGTTCCACAACTCAAAAGTTCCACAACTTGAAAGTTCCTCAACTCGAAAGTTCTCCAACACAAGAGTTTTCCAACATGAGAGTTCCCCAACTCTAGAGTTTCCCAAATTGAGAGTTCCATAACTTGAATGTTTACCAACTCGAAAGTTCCCCAACTCAAAGAGTTCCACAACTCGAGTTGCTCAACTTGAGAGTTCCCCAACTCCAGAGTTGCTCAACTCATCGGGTTCCCCAACTCGGAAGTCCACCAACTCAAGCCCCCCAGGCAGGGCCCCAATGCTCACTTGTGGGATTCCTGGAGGAGGGGCTGTGCCTGTCGGCGAGCTGGCCCCTCCCGAGGCCGCCCTCAGCCATCCCTGGACCCCGTAGGTCACCGGCAGGGACCCCAGCTGATGGTGAAGCACAAACTGGCCCTCACGGGGACCAGGCTGTACCAGGCGCTGCTCCCGGCCATCTGCACGGAAAAGCGGGAACCCCTATGCACAGCCGTGGCAGACACCCTGGGCCATCTTCTATACTTCATCTCGTTACACTCCATTTCACCTAAAAATGGGCCACAGCGGGCGCTATGAGGTATCCCAGCCTATCCAGCCCGGTGAACACGTCATGTGACTATGCGCCCCACGTGGCGCTAGCCCTCCTGAAGGTCACATGACACTTGCACGGCATGGGGTGGGCTCGGATGACTACGTAGCATCATGTGCGGTCACCGTAAAGTGAAACAGAGTATAGTTGGCCGCAGTGTTATAAAAGGCACAGGGAAGAGGGAGTAGAGCAAGCAGTTGGAGTGGAGAGGAACGAGGGAGTTCCGTACTACCCATACTCTCTTTTGTGCATCTCAAAGGTCACCTCTGTGCCTATCCGGAGTTAGCCAGTCATTGAAACCCTGTACCAAGGGGTATTTTTCCTCCCCTTCCTGTGGCTTATGCAGCACTGCGAGGAATTTCTGACACTAGAGTATAGGCATGCCTACTCAGTGTGCCCAAATGCAGCTCGACTTACATCATGGGATCTCAAACTGGGTTCCCAAGAACCCGGCAGTTCCTCCGAGTACCCTCAGGGGTATTCTCAGAGACTGCTTGGTTCCCCAGTATCTATGAAGTTCAAGATGTGTACCCTTTAAATATTGGCTGCGATTACATGGCATATGGTCAGAACATAGGTAGGGTGTACAGGAAACATCCAGTCTATAAAACCCGACATTAGGAATCAATCGACTGGATTTTTCCGAGAACCCAACGGGGATGCAGAGAGGTCAAAGAAACCACCATAGAGAAAGTCGCTGGATGCGCCTTCTTTTTCGTAAAGCCCTACAAACCCTTCGAAAAAATTGATGATTAAAAAACGCCATCTACGTATAAAACCTAGGGGTCATGCTATCTAAAAAAGATTTAAACACCGCAAAATTTATACTTTATGTCCACTTTAAAAAGAAGAATACATTTTTCAAGTTTTTTATTTATTTATTTTTTACTTCTTTTCTTGCTGTTTTGAATCAGTGCTGCTTGCAGTGATAAATATTATTATAAGGACACTGTCAAACTTTCCAGACCAGTTAGTAGTTTGTCTAAGGAACAACCTGGTTGTACTATCACGATCAATATGAGTGCGAACACCGCTCCGCGTGGTCCGCGGTACTACCAGTGCCCCCTGGCGATTGCTCTTTGAAGCATCAGTGCACCTTGCGGTCGAGACATATCGTCTCTAGCGATCGCTGCACCCTTCTGCACTTCCGGGTCGTCTGCTAGCGAAAAAAAGCAGCGCGAAAAAAACCACGAGGACGTCCCGTGTGTGTCTTCGTCCTCGTCGTTTTTATCGCGCTGTTTTCTATGATGAAGCGTATCACCCACGCTCGCTGCGCTCGTGTATCACTACTGCGTGGTGCACGTTAAAGACACCAGGCTAGCAGTCGTACTGCACTGGCTAAATTGCTTATCTACAGTGGGTAACAATGTCGCCATGTTCTGGCAAAGTAACCTCCTGCTGTATAAACAACTAACGACAAATTTGACTTTGACTTTTTGACCCACGCTCGCACCGCGCTAACTTCTTGCCTGTGCGCATTGGTGGTCCTTTGCTCTCGCAAAACTCACGCGAAGTAAATAATCGGCAGTCTTAGTTGATTGTTTTGATACCTCCGATAACAATATGATGCATGCTTAAAGGCGTCAGCGAAGTATCGGGTATTGTTATCGGAGTCATGAGAATAATCTACTAAAACTTCCTAATAAAAAAAGATGACGCTAAAAATATTTATACAAGTAATTTTTCCTGGCGCACATTGCTAGCGAAAAATGCGCTTCGTCATTGGTGAACAGTTTCGCAGTTTCGCCGACCGTTTATCGCTAGCAGACGACCCGGAAGTGCAGAGTGGCGCGACGATCGCTAGAGACGATATGTCTCGAAACCAAGGTGCACTGATGCTTCAAAGAGCAATCGCCAGGGGGCACTGATAGTACCGCGGGCCACGCAGAGCGGTGTTCGCACTCATATTGATTGTGATAGTACCGTTTAGGGGCCCCATGCGCAGCAGACGGTCGAGGAAAGCGTCGTCTGTGTTGCCCGGGTAGAGGGCCTCGTCGTCCAGCAGCTGGAGCAGGCCGCAGGACTGGTCCGTCTGCTGCAGGTCGCAACTGGAGGCCCTCAGTGCCGCCCCTGGGGGGAATCCGGTCCAGCAGGGAGACCAAGCCCTGGGGGCTCGCAACCTCCTCGGCCTCCTCCACCGCCACCTTCTCCTGCATGCATGATGTGGATGGCCCCTCTATAAGAACTATCCACAGGGCATACGCCAGGAGCTATCCTTCAGCTTGATAAAACAAACTACATCCACTCGAAATAACAAAAATAACACTTTGATTGGACGCTTTGTCTTCCACACAAAAACATTATCGATGTTGAGACGGGTGCTGCGTTTTCGACCGGTCACCCTGGCGTGCAATGCGTCACAGTCCAGACAGTTCAATTGTGCAAACAAACGCGTACTGAAACTTTGGAAGGGTTCTGTCTTTCACTTAAGAAATGTAGTCACATATTTTGAGACTAGTAGGTGTTTTTTTTCGTATCATTTAGCTCATGAAACAAATTAACGGCCCCTTGAAGGGACACTGAAATTAAAAAATTTACAGGAGGACACTTAAGCTTCGCATTTAAGAGTGGAATGCGATAGGTAAATATAAACCTCCAGTCGTTTCCAAGCCGTTCAAGCATGTCTGGCTCGCAACAGAAGGGTCGTGGGTTCTATCTCATTTACGCGTAAAATTCTCCCAGGTTTTTCTTTGAGGCAAATTATTTACTTATGGACCTATCAGGATTTTCCAGTCCCACCAACACCGGCACGATGCGGCTTTTCTGCACAACGAGCTCCTCAAAGCTATAGCTTTAAAACATTTTTTTCAATAGCTTAAATGGGACACCTTTTTATTCCAAATTTTTCCTCGTGGAATATTTACGACGCCTGGTGCAATTTAGGTGGAGTTCACCACACACTCTAAGCCTCACCTTCAGAAGCGATGGCCCCACCCATAGCTACTGAACTGGCTTGGCTGCTCAGCTGAACACGTTCGCAAGCCTAACGTCTCCCTGTTGCGACGTCCGGTGCATCCAGTCTGTTGTCTGACACTATCAACCAGTCATGCGGACAGAGGCGTGGCAACGAGCGGCATTGTCTGGTATTAGAACACACACTACTACAACCTTCGGAATGATCGTAAGATGCGGCCGAGACTTGTTACACGTTACTGAAAAATAGTAAGGAATTACAGTTACAATTACTCAAGGCTAAATTGTAATTTATTACAATTACAATTACCCTCCCATAAAAGTAACTGACCGTTACCCCAAAAAGTAATCCGTTACTTTCGTGGCGTTACTTTCAACATTATTGTCCTCAAGTAAGAAACAAAGGGAAGAGGGTTATTCAACATCTTATTGTTGCAACCTGTTCCATTTAATGACCTTGAGTATTTTGAGCAACAGCTGGCTCTCGAAAGTCTCGTCAGACATTTTGCGTTATTTCTTACTCAACATGTCGACTGCTACGCTGAACACCGTCTGAACTGAGGCACTGGATGGGAGTGCCATATTGTTCCTCACGAATGCTTCATGCTGTGCATTGAGCTTCTTCAGCGAAGCAATGGAAGTACTATTTACCTCGAAGATAGAGCAAAGCTTCGTCGTTGCAGCCGTTGCCTGATATTCGAGAGTTTTAGTAGATCGTTCCGATACCTCTGATGTCCCGGATAACGATATGATGCATGCGCAAAGGCGGCGGCTGAGTATCGGGTATCGTTATCGGAGTCATCGGACCGATCTACTAAAATTGTTCATTGTCGAAATCGCGAAGCTGTGGAAGTCATCATACATCTAGCCAAAACTAGAATAAGAATTGATTTATGTCTATCTTACTATACCGACATATATTGCCAGACAATAGCAAAACATAGTTGTAACAGTAAGGTGATAATTAAATAATAAATAAGGTTTCGCTCGATATTCTTCTTCCTTTGGTTCTGGTTAGGTGGAGCCTCGGTTGAGACGTTGGTGAATAAAAAGAAAAGTTTTCCAGTATATAAATATAGGTAATAAAAAAAGGACACTCATAACAATTAATTGGAACGTCGGTTAAAACAAGAAAATGTAAACGCACGTTTGCCGTGTGCACCTTTCTTGGTGCCGTTCAAAAACGCACGGAGCACGAACCGACTGTAGTTTACTCCGGTGTTCTCCAGATAGACGTCCGCTGATGCCAAGGGCAGCGAAGGGCAGAGTACTATGTAAGCCGCGCTAGGGCACCACTCACGAGTTTGACTCTCTCCTCAAGCCCAGAATATCAAGTCTACGTCAGCCACCATTATGTTTTATTTGTAAAAATATCTGCTTGAGATAAGATGCGTCCTGCTGGGGCAAAACAGGAAGAAGAAGAAAGGAAGACTATTACCATTTTCCAAGTGCTCGCAAAAAGCTGACTCACAAAAAGGGTGACTGAGATGCAGATAACCTGGCTGGAATTCACAAATAAAGTGGGCCAACCCTAGAAGTTGGACTACAAAAAAGGAAGTAGGCTTTTAAAACAGGAAAGAAGATAAGTGTGCAGCAACGAACGAGGATGCTTGTGGCAATAACACCTTCATATATTATCACATCTCTTTTAGTGGATTTTAGGGTAGACGGAGCGTTGTCTCGTGTTGTGACATTATGAAAATGGTCGTTGTCACTATAACCGAGAAGGACATTGTTAATTTTTTTTTCTGTGCACTTACCACCTCGAGCTTCTCGAAGAGGCACACAATCACTTGGTGTCCTCCTCTCTCCGTCTTCGATCGCAAAAAAACAAAAAAAAACGAAGGGACTAAAAAAAGCGGATATAACTTGCCCCCCCCCTTTTTTTTGTAGAAATGTTTATTTAGATTTTTCGACATTGTTGTTAGGGTCTAAAAAAATAGATTCAGGGGCTTGGTGTTGCAAAAAAAGGCTTTGCGGAACTGAAGAGTTCCAAGCCTCCCTTTGCGCTGGTCAATTCGCGTGACAGTGTCACTGCGCTCGACCTTACCGAAATAAAAAGAACCCTTTCTTTAGAAGAGGGGGGGGGGGGTTGGTCATGAAAAAAAAGTAACGGATTACAAGGAATCCGTTACGTAAAAAATGTAAGGGAATTACTTTAAAATTACTCTAGAAAATATGTAATTATTCCGTTACTAAATTACTGATAAATGTAAGGGATTACAAGTAATTTCGTTACTTGTAACGGATTACGTACAAGTCTGGATGCGGCGATGAAAACATGGCGGCGTCTGCGTCCGCCGTCGCTTGCGTCCGTCTGCTATTCTACCCCCGTTTAAATCTGTCTGCAACGACCACGGAGACACAACCATGAAATGGCTTTCCTGGCATTGCACATCATGCAGAAGCCACGGTCCTAATACACGAGGCCTGTCCGCGTCTGTCGGCGTGCAGCAAAAGCTAGCGGCCGAGAAGAACTTGAAAAAAAGTCTTTTCTAAAATAAATATGCAGTTCTTTCAGCTTCTTTTCTTTTGTTGTTTTCTTGCATTGCGTCCGCGAGAAAGGTGGGTGAGCAACGTAACGCAAAATTAAAATGTAATCAAAAAATTGACCGCATCTCCACGTGATGAATGATGTTGATTGGGGCGAGCTCTGGTGGTGCTTGTCTGCGTCGACGCTGAGCCGCAGCATGCCGAGCCTTTCGTTCGTTTTCATTCATGTCAGAAAGAAAATGTGTGGTATGGAACGTGGTTATATACGCATTTGAGCATTTGACCGCAGCGCCCTCTCGTCTGGAAACGTTGAGCCAATGCATGCAAAGTTTCACGCGATTATAAACGCGTTTGACCGCAGCGCCCTCTCCTGTATAGACGTTGAGCGGCTACATGCAACGTTTCATCCACCATGACAGAAACCCCAGCTCTTGAGTTACTACCGCATCTCAGAGCCCCCTACTCGTCCCGCAGTCGTGGCCGAATGGTTAAGGCGATTGACTAGAAATCCATTGGGGTCTCCCCGCACAGGTTCAAATCCTGTCAACTGCGCAAACATTTTTTATTTTCTTCTTTTTTCGTCACTGTTTTATCTTTTATTTTCATCATTCTTTTCTTTTTTTGCTCTACACGAGCACGTGAGCACGTGCTCGTGAGCACGTGAGCTCGAGCACCGTGCACGGCACGGGACGCTCGGACACTGGACGGACCTACGGACATGGCTAGCCCCTAAAAGGAGCTTCGCCCCTAAAATGTTCGGTTTAGCAAGCCAAGTGCACTGCTCAACACTTGAGAGCTTCAGGCGCCTTCTGAAGCGAAATGGCGGAGACTACACCTGGACAAACCTGCAGTCTCGAAGGGGAACGCCCAATTGCTTTCAGCGGAAATGACTAGCAAATTCTGACCTGTGTAGGTTACCATGAGGTGGCCAATCTCACAACGGTGCAAGATTCTCAGAGTAGAGGGGCCGCTTTTGCGAGGACCGGCACATTTATTCAGCATCAAAAACGCGCAAATGAACAAACAAGCCCAGATCAAGCAAAACAATTTGCATGGTCGCTAGGCTTACGCCCAGTCGCCCACTACGAAGACAAGCTGCAGCGCTTGCTGGTATACTTGCAACAGTTGTTTGCTGCAAGCTACGTTGGTTGAGGACCCCCTTCCACTGACACCTCTGGGCAACGCGAAACGACTCACACTCATAAAAACAGGTAAGCTCAACGAGCTACGTGCTTACCGCAGATACCAGCAGCCATGTTTGCCATCGTTTTAAGCCAAAAAAAAAGACGATCTCGTGATATTTTTAAAACGATAATAATACTATTTATACAATTTCTTTCTCAAACATGAAAAAAAAAATGTCAAAGCTACCGCTCAGGCGCGTAGCCAGAGTGTTCAGGTGTCACAACACCCCCCCCCCCAAAGTTCACTTTTATATATATATATATATATATATATATATATTTT
>JAZHYW010047047.1:0-29276 GCA_037355805.1 Ixodes ricinus
TGTGACGACATAAATATGACGAAACACTGTTTTTTGTAGCGTTAGCTACACTGGCCGAGGTTGAGCAGTTTTTTGCGTGGCTCTCCATAATGAGCCGTGCTCATTATGAAAGCCACGACGCCATGCGCCGCAGCGCAACCACGAGCCACGCGTGGCGGCGGTGAAAGCACAATGCGAATAGCATTCTTTTGGATACTTCACGCACTTTTCATCTATGTATCTATCTATCTATCTATCTAGCTATCTAACCTCTTACGCACGCGAGGTCGATAAATAAATAAAAAAGACCGGCGCCGGCTGGAATTTGAACCGTTGACCCTTTGATCAGCAGGCAGACGCGCTAACCACAGAGCTATGAAGGCAGTCATTCAAGGCACTCTAAACGGTTGTTTATATCTTTACCATAGGACGCGCTTACAGCGCTGTCACATGCAGCGCGTTCCATGCGAGGGCTCATTCCGCTCTCGTGAGGCTGAGCACGGCCGCTAGCTCACCCTCTCCCGCGCTCGGGAGAGGGTGATGTGGCAGCCGTGCTCACGCCTCGCAGACTGGGATGAGCCTGCCATGGGGTGGGCCGCAGCGCCGCTGTGACAGCGCTGTAAGCGCGCGTCTATGTACAAGATGCATAAACAACCGTTAGAATACCGTTGGTTGAGACTAGCTGAGACGCCAGAAAGTCTGGTCGGTACCATTTTGAGTGTTTGTGCGTATGGCGCGTGCTTTGCTCGCCTTCCTGAGTGACACAAACGCACGTGCTGGGCTGCGGAGATCGTGCGCAGGGCTGTGAAGTGTCAACAAATTTATAATCGCCTCAAGAGTGGGCTGGCGTATCTAGAGTGTGCCGGCCACCTGACGAACGGCATAACTCCGCACCGTTTGATGCTATTGCATTAACGTAGACAATCATTCCCAAAGGATGGGTTCTGCTGATTTTTTGCCACCGCCGCGCGCTTTGCATAATGCGCACGGCTCATTATGAGCCATGCGAAGCCGCTGCCGCGCGCTCCGCCGCAGCCGCGCGCTCCGCCGCAGCCGCGATTGCCTCGCCGGTCTGCGCATTCCAGAGGAGTGACATCATAGCCGTGGCAGACGCTGGCACCGCCACGTACCCAGCTGTGCGCCTCTGTTGCGCAGTAGCCAAGTCTGACGCTGCACCGGAGCCGGTTGATAGCGACTCTCATTTTGTGCGCATAAGCTCACGCTACGTATATCCTGGCATAGCCGAGCTAAGCCACCGCAATTTTTCCGTGTGCAGGTGCAGGCGATGGCCCTGTGCTGCATCCAGCGCAATGTGCGCAGGTTTCTCGAGATCCGCAGCTGGCCCTGGTGGCGCCTCTTTGTCAAGATCGCCCCCGTGCTCAACGTGCACCGCACCGAGGAGCAGCTCAAGTCCACCCTGGTGAGTCGCGGGGCCACCTGATCCAAACGCCGTGAAGAACGGGGCTTGCCAATGTGCTGTTTGCAGCCGCATTGACAATAGTGAGCTTGGCAAAGCTGCCACGTTCTTAGCCCTGGTTGCAAGCTAAACTCCTTTTGTCTCCGAGTTCTCGCCGGGTTGGTTGCATGCGTGGTGTCCCCGTGTCTGGCGTGTGTGCTTCGCTGCGCACCTCCTTTTCTCGGCGGGGTCCGCACATACAGCCTTTGTCTCCTCTGCTTTGTGTCATGCTACGCTTTCGGCAGCCGAAATCAACTCAGCTCCTTTGGCGGTTTCACACGGTGGGACGGTTCTTGGGCCTCCTCCGAGCCTTATCGGACGGTTATAACACCCAAATCCGATCACCGAACACGCCTGATGTTAGTTTCCAACCTGGTTGCTGAATCTGAAACCAGATCCAAGAGCCGTCCCACTCCATGACAGTCAAGTGTGGGCACTGGGCCGGGTTTGCTACATTTTTGCTTCGTGAGGGAGCGCACAGAAAAAGATGCCCTGAGGCAGATGGTGGTGCCCACAAACATTTAGCAGTCTGTAGGTGGATGGAAATGGCAGAGGGGACAAGGGCCATGCCTGTGGATGCCGTCGACAGAAGTTCTGGGCTTTGCGCAGCCGACCTGGCATCACTTGGGAGCTTGCAATAAGTTTTAGGGAGGGTGGGCAATCGGCAAAGAAGTCTTGCAGCTCGACTAACTCCAATGGATGAGTGATTGAGGCGACGTTCCTCCTCTCTGCAGGAGGAAGTGGGGCAGCTCAGGGCCAAACTGGAGAAGGCGGAGAAGGAGCGCTCGGAGCTGCGGCAGAACCACGACCTGCTCGAAGCGAAGGTGAGTCTGCCTGCTTTCTTGGCTCTGGGGCCCTTCTTGAGGTGGCCAGGCTTTGACCTTTTGTCTCGATGACAGCAGGGAGTGATCGTCATTGGCAGTGCTGCCGGTTATGTATCTGCCCCCAGTAGACCCTTTCCGAAATTCTGTATGGCCGCTTTGGTCACCATCATCACCGGAGTGTATGGCATCTGCCGCATACTAATCGCTTCTTTGTAGCGGCTGGTGAAGCTAGAAGTCTAAAACATGCACTGAGGCAGATAATACAAGGCCTTAAATTCTAAACGTTAGCCAAATGTCACGCACAAATTGCATATACAAGTGCTCTGTCAGTGTTCATTTCTGACTAGCGTCAAATTAATAGGTTGGCTCACGCTTGGCCTGCAAGCCCCTTGATTTCATCGAGGGCTTTACTCAGGTGAGTGTCAGGTCTTCGTGTAAGGAGGTAGTTTCTTTGTCACCAAACGAAACAAACAAATTGAGAAGGAACTGTATGGCAAAGAACACATTTCCATCTGCCCTTGATGTATGAAAGTCACGGTGCAAAATGAAATACAACAGCTTTACCGCCATTAGAATAAAAAGTTGAGACTGATATGCCACTAGATGGTGCTGAATTTCCGAAAGGGTCTGTTGGGGCTTTGCTTTGATTGTATTGAGTGTGGTTTAAAAACGGAGTGTTGGCAGATGCTACTAGTGTGGCACGAAGGTCCGCTGGCCCCAGTTTCTCGGGGTCAGAGAAAAGATTGTGCTTTCGCGAGAATGCTGAGCGTGTGGTTTTGCGGCAATGCTTCGTCTCACGATTGGACGGCCACACTTCCACGAGTTCCTGCAACAGAGTTGTCACTCAGCAGCGTTTTGTTCAGCCTTGCCGACGTTACATCCGCCCCTCTTCGGTCCTACAAAAGGAAGACAAGTTTGAAGAGATTTTGAGCCTCTGTGGCACGAAGTATCTGGTGTCTGGTGCCACCAACACTGAGTGTTCAGCACCAGAGGATGTGGGGTCCTAGAATTCATGACGTCCAGAACGTTTGACATTGGAGTTTTCAAAGACTAAAGCTGTCGCCATCCAAGACTGGAGATTCGACGCTTTGAGCACCCAAGAATTACGGATGTCCAGAACTCTCACCCTCCAGCGGATTTCAGCAAATCTTTGCTGTCTCCGTTGAAAGCCATTGGTATCTGTGGTGCACTGGTTGGAGCAAGTCTGTAGAAGAAAGAACTGGACCTGGTCGAAAATCCTCGGCTCACTTTGGAATTGTCCAAAGTTGCAGTCAGACTTCTGTGCTGGTTGACATGCTGTTTATGAAATTGTACCCAATATAAAAGATACACACAGTGCCACTCCGCAGTAATCACCCATTTTTTCCTTTTTCTCGTGCATCAGAAATACCTTCACGAGCGCTATATTACCGTCGAGGGTTATGATCAATGTTCAGCACTAACTTGTGTTAATAAATTATCACAAAAGCACTACTGTTGATGTATGCGGCAGCTGTTACTTAGTGAATACACATTCACAAGAGAGGCTTCTGTGATCTGCCATTTGGCACGATGCTGGCACTAGTGGCCTAGCGTGCACCGTGCCATGCTGTCGTGCGAATTTTGTCCATTACTGCAACCGCAGAAGAAACCTTTGCTTTTTAATAGTTGTATTTCATCGTCATTCAATGCACAATGATGTCTGCTTTGGCGAGTGACGCCTGGGAGACCTTGGAAGTTTCCAGTTCTTGACAGTATGCGCATGCAATTATTTTTTTCAATAATATTATGAAAATACCATGATGGAGACTTCGTCGTCTCTAATGGCTCTCGTGACCCGACCGGGCAGCGCGAACCAGTTCAAACAACGGTGAGGTGATTGCTGCGCCATTTGCGCCAAACTTCTCCAAAGACATTTACCGCGCTACGTCCTGCTACATTTTGCCAAAATGTGAGAAATTTGCGTCAACCTTGCACCAAAACTTATTTTCACTTTATTAATACTGCAAATATAATCAGGCCCCGTTACACGGCTGGATTGTTACGTTGGGTTGATGCGAATTTTCAAAACTTTCGATTATTGCCATAACATCATATTCGATTTGATGGCTGTATCAGACATTGTCAATACTCGGAAGTTTCGCTATATTTCTCGTGCTCATTGCTCTATTCTGACTGGATAACTACCTAGCATCGTTGTGCACTTGTTACAGCGTGCTGCTATTGAAGCGACAGCCGCATACAGTGGGTGTCGTTATTTTGCATACCTTGCTTCGCTGCAGTGCACCCACGTTTTGAGGGAAAGCACTCTGCCAAAGTAAAACTCTACACACAATGTCTGAAAAAAAAAAATGAAAAGAGCTGTGGCTAGTTTGTATATGATAGACTGCAAAAAATCTGACAATATATTTTTACATTCATCATTTATCAAGGATACTTGAATATTGCAAGATAACTTTTATGAACTGGTTGTTTATTTTTTTACAGTAAACTCTCGTTTAGTTATTACAAGGGGTGTGCGAATACCGAATAGTAGTTTCGAATCGAATCAAGAAAAAAAGCTCGAATATCGAATAGAATGTTGAATAGTGATTTTATTTGTAGGAATTTTTCAAAGTGTGCTGCAAACGAGATTATTTTATGTGCAGAGTATGCGTCTGGTGCAGAATATGTATCTTGTGCGGAGCAAAAGCTGAAGAAAAGCAGTTGTTGTTGGACGTTGGGCACTAAAGATCTAATTCTATGGTGCAAACATAATGTATCTGCCCTAAACGTCACAAAAAGCCAAAGTTACAGCCACGCGTGGCATTTTTTTTTTCTCGTTAAGAGCACAATCTAACACCACGATTTTTTTAAAAAATATTTGTATATCTTAGAAAAAGGGGCATTTTGCGATATTTGATCTCTATTGTAAGAGGAAAAAAGGCACCTGGGATTTTATTTCACATAAATAAACAGATAGGTGTCAAATCTTAGTAAACGGGCTTAAACAATATAATCCGAAGTAAGAAAACAAAACGTGGTTAGGTGGCGTAAGTCACCGCCCAACTGCCGCTGTCATCCATTTCTCTGTCTATCGATCCTGCTTTAGAGTGCCTAGATTTAAAAGAGGGAGCAAGCGAAACTGAAACCACGGAGATGGCTCCTGCGTAGATCGGTCCTTAACGCGCCTGTGTTGTATTGTACGTAGTAGGAAGAAGGCGAGCGCGAGCAAACGTAAGAGCTTCGACGCCTGCCCGATCGACGCTTTCGCCTCTTTACGTCACCTTTTCAGCAGCTTCGTAATTCCAAACGCGGCTATCGAACGGTTGGAAACCCTCTCAAATCTAGGCACACTATTTTTCCGTTCCGTTTGTTCCGAATCGGAATTTGCGGCTTAGCGCGGTTTCCAAAAGAACGACGGTGATTACTCGGCTGGTTTCATCGGCGTGGTTAATGTGGTTTTCTTTCTGTGATCGTGCAGTCGCCGATTTCTGTGAGTGCGGCAAGTGTGTTCTACATCCGCGCTTCAATTTGAAACGAGGGGCTTTACTCGTGAAGAATTAGGCATGGCATGGAATTCCGGCTTCCCAACAATTCCTCTCTGGACAGACGGCGCTAACGAGATGTTTCGGTTGTGATTAAAGGGTAGATTGTGTCACGCATCCTGAATAAATCTGCGTGCCATAAAGTTTGTGGCGTTCGTTAGTTTTCTTTCTAACCTGTGCATTAGATTTTTGTGGAATAGTAGGACCAGAGGTGTTTCTCGGCATGGTATGTCTAACATCACGGCGCTTACATCGGGAGAAAAAGCGGCTTTTTCGTCAGCTCCGTGCCGACCGTGCGTCTTTGGCCGAATATATTGAACATTCGAGTGACCAGAATACTGGGAATTCGGTTCGCTAATCGAATTATTCGGGGACTTTCTATTCGATTCTAATTCATATATTCGAGTATTCGCACACCCTTAGTTATTACCTTTATATAGATTCCATCCTTTCGATGGCACAGTGAATACAGAAAATTGGAACTAAATTAGTTGGAGCAGTAAATGCAAGCCTGAGAAGTAACCTGAATGAGTTTGGCGGGATTATCTTCTTTCTTTTTCCAAGAAAGTATTGTTATAGTTCACATTTTGATTTTTGATATTATGAAGTTCTGGTAATAAAATGTAATTGATGTTCATTATCAAATGACAAAGCTTTGTATTCTATCTAAACTAAGAACTGCAGTTTTATTATAACCTTTAGAACTTGAACAAAACATTGATTAGGTTGCTTAAAATTATTATATTCTCGCATGATTTCAATGGAGTATACTTTTTTGGTTTACGTTTGGTTTCATACCTAAAATAACCATGCACAGCACTTTGTGCTACCTTTCATCAATCAGCATCTTGTTACAGTGCCTTGTCCCTAGTGAAAGATTTTATTTGTATGAGAAATTTCTTGGTCCAATAGGGTGCAATGATCAAATAAGATCGTATGAGAACAATACGAGAGAATATAAGAATTTATAAGAAACTGATAAGAAGTTTCTTATAACTTTTTATATAATCTTATGTTGTTCTTATATGTTCTTATTTATTTATTTATTTTACCCTCAGGGCATAAGGCATTACAGAGGGGAGTGGGAACAATAGTATTAATAATACAAATGAAACAAAATGTACAATACTTAAAGAAAAGGGAATATAAGATTGGCAATAGATGTACAAAAAAGTGTGTGGTCATTAATTAACGTGAGCAGTGCGGGTAAGCAGTTCCAGTCTTTGGAAGTCCTGGGAATAAAAGAGTCATAATAAACGTTAGAGTGGCAAAATGGGACACCGAATCTATGACGATGATCAAGGCGTGCTGAAACAAAGTAGGACGGGGATGATTCGTTGTGATTTAAACTGAGGAATGTAGTGATAGATTTTATGAAAAAGACAAATATGAAAGACTGTGCGACGATGTGCGAGGCTTGGGAGTGGCAAAACTATCTTTCATTGATGTTGCGCTTGCGGTGCGGTTATAATTTGCCATTATGAAGCGTGCAGCTCTGTTCTGAATACCTTCAAGTGAATCAGCAAGGTAAAGGGTAGAGGGATCCCAGATGGAAGCTGCATATTTTAGCTTGGACCCAACTAGTGTTTTATGAAGGAATAGTTTTAATGATGATGGGGCCAGATAAAAGTTACGTTTGAGAAAACCAAGCATTCAATTGGCGTTGTTAGTCGCATAGTTAATACAAAGTTTCCAAGAAAGGTCAGCACTTAAAATCACGCCCATATACTTGTATGAGTTTACAAGTTCTAGGGATGTGTCAATTATTATAAGCGAAATTGAAGTTGGCTTTACGTGTTTTGCGCATTATTTTACATTTGTTTATATTGAGCTCCGTTGACCAGGGTTCACGCTAATGTAGCATGGAATCTGGGTCATGTTGTAGTTTTTGTGAGTCAGAGTCATTAGATATTATGTGATAAATAGCACAATCGTCAGCAAAGAGTTTGATTGAAGAAGAAACCACCGCATGCAAGTCATTAATATTGTAGCGGAGACGCTGAGTGCAGGGTGAACAAAAACATAAAAGAGAAGCAACCGGCACCTGGAGAGCAGAAATTGTAACAATATATATTAAAAAGATTTGAGGTCCCAGAACAGACCCCTGAGGTATTTCAGAAGAGACTGGTGCAGAGGACTATAGTCCGTTGCAGCCCAAGAACGAAGGGGCGAGGGTTAGACGGGTTGGGGAGAGGAGGAACGGAACGCTGAAGGGAGAAGGAGGTTTCCCCTTCTCTTCTCCAGCGTTCCGTCTGTTCTCCTCCCCGGCCCGTCTAACCCTCGCCTTCGTTCTTAGGTTGCAACGGACTATAGTCACTCACTACACGTTACAAATTGTGACCAATTCGTTAGAAATGATACTAGCCAGTTAAACACGTTAGAGTCGATGTTAAGTTTACTTAACTTAATCGATAAAAGTCAGTGCGATACCTTGTCAAATGCTTTGGCAAAGTCTAGAAATATGCAGCCCACCTGGGAGCCCTGATCAAATGCTGTATGAAAGTCCCCGGTAATAGGCAAAAGTTGCGTTTCACAAGATAAATATTTCTAAAGCCATGTTGAGCTGGGGAAAAATTAATTGGATTCTAGGAAGTTAACGACTTGCATATAGATTATGTGGTATAAAACTTTTACAGAGGAACTGCTGGTTAACGAGATGGGTCTATAACTGATAGGAACGTGCTTATTACCAGATTTGTGCCAAGGAATAACTTTAACAAATTTCAGTTGGCTGAGTACCAATGATGTCCCAAGTGATTGCTCCAAAATATGTGTAATGATTACGGAAAAGTATTGACTTGTAACTTTAATAAATTTTGAGTTAATTTCATCTATTCCAGTCGCTGAGGACAGCTTAAAACCATTGATGATGTTCAGAACACTGTTAGGAGAAATGATGATAGGATCCATTAACGAGAAGGAAGCAACATGATAGCTTGGGTTTGCAGTGATGAGGGTGCAAGAAAAAGACCTAATAAACACTTCCTGGAACATTGTAGCACAGAAAAATTCCTCCATCAGAGTTTCATCTAGTGTTTTCAATGAAATACATGAGGGGCCTTTCCCGATGGGACAATACATTCCAGAATCAACGTGATTATTTTTTAACATAGATGGTAGTAATTATTGATGAAGCAATATTGAGCCTAGCACTCTGAACTGCACTCTTGTAACACTGAGCAGCACTGAAATAATTCTGCCAGCGAACTGGGCAGGACGTGAGCCTGGCAACTCAAAATAAACGTTTCTTTTTGTTCGATAACCTCAGATCATATAAGAAACACAGAAAGGTTCTTATATGATCTGACCGGAGCATATGTGTTTATTGGACCGCAAAATTTCTTGTACATGCAAGAAATTTCACTAGGGCTGCGTCTACGAACGATTCAACTGCTAGCTAGGGAATCAAAAGGTTGCACAGAAGCAGGAAGTCAAAGTAGACATAAACTCATAAATCTTAACATGAAATTCGCACTGGCATGAATGAAAATAAAATGTGTGCTTATGCTCCAAAAAGTGCTCCAAAATGACTCGGACCAATCACACCACTGCACATCTAAACATAGCTGAGACTGGTCACGAAGTCTCCGTCTTCCTCACAATATTTGCTGAAGGCGCGGGGTCCCGGCCATATCCCGGCTAACACAGAGGTTCGGGCGAGTTGGTTGCTCATGACTACAGTGGTCACAGAAAAGTCACTCGAGTCAACACATCACAGTAAACAGTGCTGACTAACAACTTCAGTGTATTTCCACTTCTTTCTTTCTTCTATTTGTATTATAGGCTACTGCCTGGGGATAATAACTGGTCTTCTTTCTTTTCTTTTCGATATGAAGCTAAATTTAAGCTAACTAAATTGAAATTAATGTAAGGCTAGGGAGTCCTAATTCTTTTTGCGATAAGGTTATTGACGGAGTACTAACATGACGGAGTACTAACACATGTTAGTACTCTGTCAATAACCTTACCGCAAAAAAGAATTAGACTCCTAGCCTTACATTAAATTCAATTTAGTTAGCTTTAAATTTAGCTTCATATCGAAAGGAAAGAAAAAAGACCAGTTATTATCCCAGGCCGTAGCCTATATATAAATAAAAGAAAAGAAAGAAGTGGAAATACAGCCGAGAGCTGTTGGAGTCAGCGCTGTGTAAGTGTCTCTTTCTTTGTGTGTGTGTTGACTCGAGGACGTTTTAGTACGCTGTTCCCTGTAAGTCCCGGCTAGTTGAATCCTGAGTCATGTGTCTCCAACTGTCCCTAAAGACAGAGGCAGAAACACTGTATAAAGCAGGAGGCTTTAATCACAATGTGGCTCTGGCCAAGCTAATGTATGTCACTTGCGTGATGTGCGATAGACAACATTGCTTTTTGTTGATACGAGTGATACACACCTGAATGTTATGATTGCAATACATAATCTTCAGGCGTCATATCGCTGCTTATGCGTAGCATTTCTTCTTTTTCTTTTATCTCGCGTGCTTTTTTAAGTTAGGTCGAATGAAAAAATTAGACAGTCTACCTTGATAGAAACGATACGATATGATGTTTTCAACATGCTCTTTAACTTTTGTATTGGAGAGTTTGCACACAAATTAATGTTTTAAAAGTTGGGTAATTAATATGCGTCGATTAGCCAGTTTGGCATATCGCAAATCTTGATTGTGTTGACTTAACAAGTGTAAAAAAAAACAGTCTTTCTTGTAACGAATCTCGGAGAAAAGCGCACTGGGGATCGGAGAAAGGCTCACTGGAGGAAGGCTGATCCACTTTTTGGCGGATCCGGAGAAAAGTTCACCCACTTTTTGACAGACTCGGTGAAAAGCTCACCTTGAATTAAAATTTTAAGCAAGGTGGTCGTTATAACTTTAGAGCAGTGATGCTACCAAAGCTACACGCCTTCTAAGCAGACGGTACACATTTAAAAGCAGGGCGCTCTACCGATGCTCTCGCACCTTTTTCATGTCGTGTGTTTTCGCGCGAATGTTGTCCAATGGGTTATTGGCGCCGTCCTCGGCAGTTTGTCGTATAAGGTGAAGCGGGGTATAGAATTCCGTTTCAATTGAAAGCCTGACATCCGAAGGACGCGGCACCCTTTAAAAGTGTTAGCCCCGGAGCAAAGAAACACAATCACCCTTTAGGGTGCAAAAATATTTACTCCGAAGAACGTGAGCTCTAATCAGTATACTGGGGCCTTAGCGAGCTCTGAGCCCAGGCGGGCCCTCAGTGGCTCTATCCGCCGGGAGTTGGCACGGGCTTCCTCCTCTGACTCGGCGTCTGGCAGAAGAAATGCGCGCTTGTGGATTCTCAGTGGCGCCCGCCAGAAGCGCCGTTGGGAGTCCGAAGAGAAAGAACGCTCCTCTCGGTGCACTGCGGGCCCTTCAAGATACAGGTGCTTTTTTCAACCTTACAGACATAGGCGTGCGCACAGTGGGGGGGGGCAGGGGGGCGGCCGCCCCCTCTAATCATCTAGGGCGGGGGCGCAAAGCTGGCCCGACTCGAGCGCGACTGCGCCGGCGGTATGGTTTCTTTTTCGACGGCATAAAACACCGACCGGGGGGGGGGGGCTGCAGGCGGGCGCTCCGGGGAAACCTTGCCCCCCCCTAATGAAAATCCTGCGCACGCCTATGCTTACAGATTTGTTTAAAAAAACCGTGAAAGCTACACTTCCGCGGTTTTGCGCAGGTGAGTTATACGGCCAGGGGGACAGAGTATAGGGAGATAGTCGCAACTATCAGTCGGCTAATTAAGTAAAATTTGTTAATCAAATCTTTAATTAGTGCAAATAGACATATAGTTCCAATTAGAAACTTGCTGAGCATCATCGAAAAATACTAAATCAACTCTTCTTAGAAGGCTATAATGCCGGGGCAGCATTTTGCGGCGTTCTGTAAAAACACTCCCTTCGGACGTGTTTCTAGATTTCGGTTTCTTATCGGAGCGCATCTGCATGGATGGATGGATAAATCCGGCTGAGCCCTTTGGATCTGGCGGTAGCTTAAGCCACCTAGCCATTTTGTTTTTCCATTTAAGCTTAGAATATTTAAATTTGAAAACTATAATCACTCCGCACTGAAAAGAAAGTGAGGCTATAAAACCCCCTTGCCATTAGTTAATAAGAAAATACCTAGTTTTCTCTCGCTTTCTGTGGTAATCTCTACTGTCTTGAAATCCACTTTTCTTTCGCTGTCTCTAAAACCCAATGAGTTTATTAAATCTATGTTGTCTTCGGTAGGCATAGGGTGAAGCCTTTTACAGTAGAGTATCAAGTGCTCAGCCGTCTCGTCCTCCTCTCCACAAGCAGCGCCGCGGTCCTGCTCCCCAGTGGCTGAGACGCGCAACACACGTGCGCCCTGCTTCCCTCCATTCTACGAGGGAGGCGAGGGGGTGGCTTCGCGCCACGACCACAAAGATGCGTTCCGATAAGAAACCGAAATCTAGAAATGCGTCCTAATGGAGGTTATTTTTACAGAATGCCGTAAAATGCCGCCCCGGCGTTATATCCTTCTAAAAGAGTTGATTTAGTATTTTTCGATGATGCTCAGCAAGTTTCTAATTGGAACTATATGTCTATTTGCACTGAATAAAAAGTTAGTTAACATATTTTACTTAATTAGCCGACTAATACTTGCGACCGTCTCCCTAGACTATGTTCTGTTGGCTGTATAGGCCCTCCTGCTTTGCCCAGGAGGCGCTGCAGAAAAAACCGTCTGGCAGCGCCCCCTACGATTCGTTTATCGGTATTGGGCAGTGCAAACTTGCGCATTCCAATTTTCCCGCGTGGAAACGTTAGCCGGCGGTATGAATTCCTTCCGTGCGATTGTCTTACGGCAAGGAATCGAGCCGATTTCTAACATGGAAAGCTGCTTTTGTTCCTCAACACTTTGCAAAGAGAATAAACTGAGCGATGCAAGCTACGTCTACGTTCTACAAGAAGCCGCAAATCTGCTGTCGGCGTGCTGTCACTCGCAAAGACAGCGAGCTTCTTATGATATCGAGCTTGAGGTGAGCATTACGAGATGCGTTAACGCACCTTGTAAGCAAAAGCTCCCAAACTGCAGCCTCCGTACAGCCAAGGCTTTTAGTTGATGACCAACCTCGAAAATGCGCGAAAGCAGACGCAAGTGATCGAGCGTCCACCGAGCACGTCGTTGATACTGTCATATTGTCATATTGATACTTTATTTAACTCTTGATGTGAGTTTGGTCACCACAAAAGGCCAGTGGCCCGTACTCGTAGGTCTGTGGCACCAGTACAAGACATTATACACACACACTCGCACACGTAAATAAATAAATAAATAAGTAATGGATGGAAGGGAGTGAGGCAAGCGCGGCATCGAACACAATAATAATAATAAAAAATTTTATTTGCAGAGACGTTTTATTCCGAGTGGCTTGATCGGCTAAAACAGAAAGGCTAAAAGCCCGTACGTTTGTGCGTCTGCTAGCCAACCACCCGGAGGCAGGAGAAAGATTACGCCATCTTCCCGAGGGGAACCATGGGGTGATGCGGAGCATCGTGTTGGTTCCGAGGAAAGAGTCAGTTGCGTGCTGACGTCGAGAGATGGCGCCACCGACTGCCCTAGCGTTGCCCCCTACGCGAGCCTTCGTCGCGGCTCGCGGCAGAGAAACTTGGAACGCTCGCCGCTCGCCGTTTATTTTTTTTCACACTTGAAGGAGAGGAGACTAGAGGAGGAGAGTTGCGCGTGCGCGCGCGGTGTGAGTACAATCGAACGCACGCGCAGTGCACGCAGCTGGTAGAGAGAGAGAGCGGAGAGAGTAACGCGCAGCTGTTGGAGAGAGGGAAGGAGGAGAGTTGCGCGTGCGTAGTGTGGGTGCGGACTACGACGCCGCGGGACATAGACCCGAGCAAGAGATGCTCCGCATCTAAAACAAAGCACCGTACGCAGCCTCACGAGCTCTTGCAGCTTTTCTTGCACATCTGCGATGTAAGCTTCACGCAACATTAGATCGAGCACATGCTTGTTGCTTTCTCTGGTGCGTAGGTGCGCGCGCATACTCGATGTATACTTCGTTTCCGACGCTACAAGCACGAGCGGCGCGAGCATGTGGCCCCTGAACAGTGCTTGCACTGCACGAGCGCGCGTGCTTGACAGAGACACTGAAAGCCCGCAGCTCGCACTTGTAGCATCGGCTGCCTCAGTTCTATCGGATCGCTCCACTCGTGTTCCTGTTCGTAAATTCGCATGACGCACGTTTCGATGCATGCCACGGCCGCTTGATCGAGTGGCCGTGCCTTAGCAGAACAACCTGGAGGACGAGAAGGCAGCCATTGTCTCGCTTACTCCAGTGCGCTGGCCGGCTAGTATCGTTTCCTTCGCTCGACCGCACGGCTTCGATGGGAATCTGTAGAAGTTCACTCCGGGGTTCTTCCCGTTCTTGACAGTTGACGACGACGGCGAAGTCACATAGCCTAGCAGTTCGACGACGGAGCCATAGTGCCCGGTCGCAGATTTGGAGCACGAGGATCTGGTAGCAGCTAGAACGTCAAAGAGCCATTTCTCGGGGAACCTAGTTACTCTAGGAACCTCTAGGGAACCCAGAGCCGTATATTGAGAGTTTGGACAATAGGCGGAGCAAAGGCCGCCCGCCAGCACCGAAGGGATTCTCCCCACGCTTAGAGCGCAAACTAAATTTGTGACACAGACGTCGACCATATCAGGGTAGACCTCTACTCCATCTCCATGAAATGTCTGCAGTGAAGACAAAGGCACAGCGCGACGTGAGTCCCTAGCTACAGCGAAAACGCTTTTGTTTGTACGAGACCTCGTGCATAGAGGCACTTTCCAAAGACCATGCGCTCGTGCCCATGCCTTTGTCTGCACTGCTAGAACAGCGTCCTGAGACTGGCTGAAAGAAAGCAGTGCAAAGGGTGGGGTGCGCGAGCGTCTTGAGACGCGGAGTTCCGCTCGGCACGGCTCAAATTATACTTCGTTTCACTTTATCTGCGAGCGAAGCCAAAGCTAGAAGCGCGAGACCAGCGCTTTTTGCATTTCTCCCCAGCTCGCGCGCTCGAGCAAAGCCTGAACGCACGGAGCTTCCGTGCTCGCGCTTCCAGTTTTGCCTTCGCTCGCACATAAGGTGAAACGAAGTATAGTCGTGTCACACATTTAGATCACACGACCACTGCTAGGGGCTGTTTCGCGGCCTGTGGTTGGCCCCGAGATGCTCGCCTATCCAAACCAATGTATGGCCAAACTCTCTCAATAAACGGCTCTGGGGGAACCTGGACGTTAGCGCACAGCTTTTGCAGCGGCGAGGACCCGAAACACACTTGTTCGCTCGGGAGAAGTGTGTTTCGGCGTCTCGCCGCAGCGAACGCCCGTCACGTGGCTCTCCTCTCATCCGTTGTCTGCCGCTTCTCGTGGCGATCTGCCAGGCTTTGTCAGTATAAAGGAGGTTATGGTATGATTAGTGTCCTTATCTAGTTAGTTGCCTTTATCTCCACTGTACTGGTCGAATGCCTTAGAAAGCCGGCGTCTGGCGGTCGGCTGTCGCATTCGAACGCGTTCGACGCGTTCGAATGCGACGGCCGACGCCGGCGTTCTCACGTTCACGACGGCAAACGCAGCTGGCTTTACGTTTACCCACTAATCCTTCCAATCAGAGCTCGGCGTTCTAGCGTCCCTCTCGTCTCCTCCACTCCTCTGTTTTCATCCGTATACACGGCGCTGTATTGATTGGCAGCGTTTCGGGGAGCGTCGGGAAAGAGACGCAGATTTCGGGAGGCAGTGAGCTGCCCTCTGTTTTGGGGACGTCCCGTAGGCGACACGCCCGAGTCATGGCAGGGCGAGGTTAATGGAGCGGTCGCATGTCCTCGCCGCGTCTGCGGGCGGCTCCCGGAAGCCGAAAGTAGAAAGCGGGTTCAACGGTCTGGGCGTCGCGGACGGGCGGCGGGGTCGGCCCCATCCGTCTTGCTGCAGACCTTCGCTTCCGCCGCCTTTGTGCTTCGCCGCCACCGCCGCCTACTCGCGCTCGCTCGTCGAGATGCTGCGTCGCTGCCGGATCGGCGCGGACCGGGAGCTCTTCGCTCGCGCGGTCTCTTCCAGGGTCGACCTGCACGCGGTGACGGCCCCAGCGGGCCTGCTCGAAGCGGCCTCGCGCTGCGAGCAGGGCGCCGGGATCGGCGTCGGAAGACTGCAGAAACTTTCGAGGGACTCGTCCGACACGGAGAGGAACTGCCCGAGCGCCGAGCTTTGATGGATTGGAAGTGATAGTGGGTGGACGGAAGGGATAGCCACCTTTGTCCCTACTCACGGCCGTTCGAACGCGAGACACTGCCCGAGGAGCAGGCGACGCTTTTGTTCGCTCTGATTGGAGCGGCCGAAAACACTCCAAAGATCCTTTAAAACTTTTTTCGCGTCGTTTTTGTTTTGTTCGTGTTTGAAACGTTTTTTTAACTAATATTATGAACGACCATTTCTGGCATAGATAGTACGCAGTACAGTCGATCTCGCAAATACCGCAAAACCTTCGCTCTGGTGAAATGCAGTTCCAGGGTCGCCTCATAGATGGCGCCAGCCTGCCAGTCTGTTCTCTCGTCGTCAGAGATCACAAGAACTCGGTCCTACGCAAACGCAAGTGTGCGAACGGGCCCTCACGGCCGCTTACGATTGCTTACGACCAGGTCGTTGCTATGGCAGCCGGGGTCCGCGCAACGCGTCAGCCAGTCCCCGACGGGATGATGGACGAGAGCCACTTGGGCGTCTCATGAGCTTCGAACGTGCCCGCCCAGCCGAAGCACGGTCAAAGGTCGAGCGCCACGCAAGGAGTCGTCACGCGGTCGGTCACACTCGAAACGCAAGTGTTTGAACCCTTCACGACGGAGCCCTGCCACGATAAAGGCTGGTTTTCACACACCTGACTACGACCGATTGCGCTACGATCGGCCGGTCGTACGCAGTCGCGAGTGTGTGAACGTGGCACCTCGGCGTGAGTACTTAGAACGCAGGTGTCCGAACTTGCGGCGGGACGGCCGGAGTTGTTTTTGTCCGGCGGTCGTTGCACCCTACTTCCACAAGTGGGCCTCTCCTCCTCGGGGCTTTGCGGCCTGTTTGTCCGGTGCGGCCGGCTGGCTGCCCGTCCGCGGATACTGCGACTCCCGCTTCTCCTCGGGCGTTTGTTTGGGCAGCCACTCTTTAAATAACCCCGGCGTTATTTTCCGCTCTTGCTCGGCTGCCGTTCAGAGGGCCCTTCTCGCGCCAGCCGAACGCGCCGCCGGTTGCTTTCTTTGGCGGCCGGTGGGTTTCTGCCTTCGGACGGCGGGGCACCCGCCCCGAATGTTCAACGAGACTGAATCTCCAATAGATCATGTGAAAGGCGAGTCGCAAGATACAATTGAGTCTGAATGTTGAACGAGTAAAATATCCAATAGATCACGCGATAGGCGAGATGGAATATTTATCAAAAATCCAATGGAGCCTGAATGTCCAAGATGGAATATCCATCGAGATGAAAGATCCAATCGAGTTTGAGGACCCAACGTGCCTGAACGTCCACTAGTAGATATTCGGGCCTAATTGGATATTCGGACTCGTTGGACATCCATGCACGGAATCTGGGGCACAATTTGTGATCTGTCAATTCGGTTCGTCCGGTCTGGGCAAGAATGATATCGCGAGGTCGGGTATCTTACTTGCCTAACTGAAGCCTCTCTCGCAAGAGCCGAGTAAAGAATAACGCATTTCATCCACAGGAAACATTTTACGGTCATGTGGGTGTAAATCAGCTTGTCCGCAGGGATAACATCCTAAGCAGGACTTAGTCTGGGGGGTCCCAGGGGATCTCGGACCCCCCCCACTGATTCTAAGGATGGTGTGAGACCCCTCCACAGCCCCAGCATTAGTGAAAGCAAAATAATATCTTGCAATAGAATAGCTTGTTTTCAGGGATGTGAGATTTGGGGATTAGCAATTTGAGGGTTGCAGGTACAGCGTGGGGTTTATTTATGTCCATCTAGTGCATCTCGTCGGAACCCCCCCCCCCCCCCTCCCTTACCTTCTTGTAGGGACCCCCCTCAGCTTACGGGAGGCTTTAAGCACTGATCTAGGGTGTTAACGCAATACCGTTAGGTGCTGACGAACACCCTAAAATAAGGCACTAGCTACCTTAACAGCATCCTAAAGATTTTTTACGAGCACCGAGTTTACAGAGGAACATATACGGGTGTCACATGTACAGAAACAGCAGATATCGGCGCAGTGACGCACGCACGAAACAGGCTGCTAAAATAGCTGTAGCTGTGAATGTAAATCTCTGTTCTGACAGTTAATCAGATGCTCATTAGCAGGTTGACCGCCTCCCCAATGAATGTTACAAGTATGTTGCTTGGTTCTCGTCAGTGTTTCCCGCAAAGCACAATATCTCGAAGTTTGAGAATGCATGTCCAAGTATATAATTAATATAGCTATGATTAATCGATGTAGTCGCGAAAGGAAACTACTCTAAAGCGCCGGCTCCCGCACCAGAGCGCACCATTTCCACATTCTTTCAAAAAATGAAGTGTGTTCCCTGAAACACTATTTTTCGATTAAAAAAGGTATATTATTTGAAATAAGGGATAGCTAAAATGAAGTGTAGCTGTGACTAAACCTCTGGAACAGCCTTTTTACACCCGTGGTGGTGTGAAAAGGTGCATCTGGAACACCCCTGCTATACACTGCAGGCTTCTGACACCGGTTACCCCAGACCCTGTCCCGGGATGAATATGACACAGCAATACTTCGCTCTCGGCAAACAGGGTTTATTCTCTCACTTATTGCCTGGGGGGGGGGGGGGGTTCGGGATCGGGGAACGGTTATCAGCGAGGCCGGGGGGAAGTCCGCTGTCACTGCATCTGCTCCAAGTCCCAGCGGTAGTCGTCCACACCCGTCACGCGTCATGGGGACGTCGTCGTCCAGGGTCGCTGTCCGATCCGTTCATCGAGTCCGCCGCTCGACCACGCGCCCGTACTTCCCCGCTCGCAGCGCCCATCTCCCGCCGAATCCCGCGCCACCGCCCTCGTCTCCTGTCTCCGCTGCACGCTCGTTTCTGTCCGCCGTTCCGAGGGCTCCGCCGCCCGAGAGAGAGTCTTCCTGGGTGTGTTCAGATAAGATCGAACACGCGAGTCCGGTTCGAATTTTTGTTTTTCTTCATATTTTTATATGTTACTCCCCGATATGTGGAGAAAACGAAATCACAAATGTTTTCTCAAAAAAACAAATATCTCTAAAGAAAAAAAAAACATGTCTGCCCCAAGACGGCAACGCCGTTTCAGGGCTTTGTCTGTTCTGTCAAGTTTGACTGCATGTAACAGGCAAACTAAAAATACCAAAAATCTGAATATTTTTCAGGAAGCAGTGGATCATAGTTACTACATTCTTGAACGTTTACAGTATTCTCAAAATTGTATATCGCGCGTGCCAAATTCACAAATGTGGCTACTTTAACGTTTTGACCCCATTTTTGTGACTCGTTATATCGTTATGTGTTAAGGATATTAAACTGAAACTTTTTTCATATGTCCTTCCTAAACGTGTCTCTCATCGAAAAATAAATTGCTGCTCTAGTGTATAATTCAAAATATATACAGCGCTTCAAACATATTCGAAATTGAAAAGTTCCGCAACTTCAACGTGCAATTAAAAAAAAAAACCATCTTCGATCTTTTTAAAATTTGGAGGAATCATTCTCCTCTCCACGCTCGTAAAAGTCCGTTAAAAACATGTTGCATCATTTTGTTTCCGTCAAAAGTACAGCGCTTTGAAATGTACCTCCCCACGTGGACATGTTCGCCCAAGGTCACGGCCGCAGTGTGGCCGCCTTCCATTTTTTTGTTTAAAACTTCTCATAATTTCCTGTTTTTACTTGTGCACAAGTTCGAATTATACATCTGGACCGCTCTAAATGCATGTATAAAGTGCACGTAGCTCAGGACAGCAGTTCGAAGCATCGAAGATGCGAACTAAGACGAGCCCGCCCTTCGTGCTTAATTGTTGCATATGCCGCTGCACGGTCGCGCGAACTGAAACACAACCACCCGCACGAGACTCTAGGGTCGATAGAAAGAAAGAACATATATAACCTGCCGTGTATTACGTGCGTGTTCGCCGTGTATAGCGAACACGACCTATTGAGCCCAAACAACGGCGGATGCAACCGGAGACGCCGAGAGGGAACAGCCGGGCGGCGAGCCACGGGACGCCTGGAAGCAAGACTGGGCGCGATCGCAGGCCATAAAAGACGGTTTTCGTAACACCAACCGCTTGTAACCTAAACATTTATATTGATATATCCTCGCACTATCCCAAATTAACCAGCACATCACATAACCAAGAAGCTCCCAACCTTAAACACACAAAAAGGAGGAGGAGCTTAGCTGCGAAGGAAAGAACAAAAACTGAGTTCCCTTCTCTCGCGATGGGACCCCCACGGGAATAGGAGGCGAGTTTTCCACCTCCGGGGAGTGGGACACGTACGGGCACGTTAGGGGCTCTCCTTTATTCCTCGAGGGCCCGTTCCGGGGACCGGAGTGCCTTTATCGGGTCTCTCATAAACTAAAACGCCTCCGACGGGAGCCGAGTGTGTGCGCGTCGAAAGACAGCCCTTCCTGCGTCCCCCGCTCCCGTTTCTTTCTCGCGAAGGTGTCGCCTCCTCCGAGAGCCTCGACAGCCGAGCTCTGCGGGAGCCTTCCCTCGCGCGACGGCGTCTGTCACCGACGGGGAGCGAGCTTTCCTGGCGAAGTGACCGGAAGGTGTTTCGGGGGAGGAAAAGACAGCGAGGCGCTGTCAGTCACCCGAGACGACGCACGGTTTTTTCCGCCGAACAGTTGCCAGAACCATGCCTATTCCGAGGGCGCGAGCGACGAGACAAGCGCGGGCTGCGTCGGTTGGGCAAACGGTGGCGATGATGCAAAGGCCTACTCGTCTTCGGTGACTTATATACACTACCCTAACACACCCCAAGCTGAGCAACACCCCCCCCCCCCCCTCCCTCTTCAGAATTTCTACACAAAGTGTACACAAACACCCCGCCGTGATGGAAGTGCTGCGCCATTTGCGTCAAATTGCGCCACGAACGAAAGTCTGCTACATCTTGCGCCAAAATTCTAATTTTGCTAAGAATTACGGCCACACCTGCACCGAGCGGGCTTCAACAAAAGAAAAAAAAAGAAAAAATAAATAAAATATTGGTCGACTCCAATATTTAGAGTAGGAGGTAAGGAAAATGGTACAAATATGTATTTCACAACGTCTTGTAGACCTTTGCAAAAATCGCCTTCTGCGCGCTGCCATCTTTGTCTGCTGGGCTGTGGGACGCCTTCTGCGCATGCGCTGCAGCTCTGCCGTGTGGTATATCAGACGCTGCGCACGCGTCCACAGCTCAGTGAGTCAGCATTTTTCGCCCGGGTGATAAGCGATGCAGAGGTCTCTACTTGCCGTATAGTTTGTCTCATATTAGGTCAGAGAACAGTCAAAGGTTCGAACACATATCCAGCCACGAACACACATATACTAAAGCCCATTTGCTGCACTTGATTGGTCTAGCCCAGGGGTCTCCAAATCCCGACCCGCGGCCCGAATCCGGCGCGCAGAGGTCTTCCGACCGGCTCGTGGCTGCCCGCAGTCCTCCCAGCGAAGCCCGGCCTGCGGCCCGCTTCATTGTGCTTGGTGTACTGTGTCGTACCTATTCTATTGCGTATTGTAATCATCACTTCTATCATTTTCACTAGTTTTCTGCCGTGCGCGAAACTTGCCAAAGTTCCCATGCGCTTTGATTTAGGCCTGGCACTTTTTTCTGGGCTCCACTTATTGTGTATTGTCATAATTAGCTACATACTGCATTTCATAACAATGCGTATGTATTCATCACACTTAGACTCTTTGTTTTAAATGTTTACTGTAACCTATATTCTACTTGGATTACTTATTTAATTTTTCCTCGTTTATATTTACCTATATACTTTCGGGCCCTTGAGACAGCGACAGAGCGTCCATTCGGCCCCTTAGCCAAAAAGGTTTGGAGAGTCTAGACGATGAAAGTACACGTAGCGGAAGATGACGAATGCTACGGTGTCGCTCTCTGACGCAGAGCTCCATTGGTCCCACTGGCTCGTAGCGTCGGCTGCGCTTTAGAAGGTGAAACGAACATGTGGTTGATCGCCGACGTCGTCTGTATTTTCGGACGACGTCGGCGATGTCAGAAACTAAAAGTCGCGAGAAAACGTTACGGCGGATACTGTGGTGAGACAGAACCAGGGCCCTGTACTCCTGATGAGATCACTTAATTATCGTCTCTCGAGTCTGCCTCTTACCAGAGCGCGCGCGTCGAGCTTCACCGCTTTGCACCGGATTGCTAGGAGTAGCTGCTGACGGGGGAGGGAGCGCCTGGGTTAGCGCGATAGGCTCGAAAATCGTGCGCAGCACTATTACAGGACTACATTAATTGGTCTTAATTGAAAGTTAACATCTTAAAGATTAAAAAAAAAAAAAACGCGGGTTTATATTTAAAGAAATACGGTAGTCAAGGTAGTTCCCGTGCAGACGTCAATCGAAGGAGCAGCGAATTTATGACTCAACTTCGTATTAACGCCGTTAAAGAGCATTGTCACATTTAAAGCGCAAGTTTAGGCTTTCCTAATGTTTGTGGGTGTTTCTCTTTACAGTGTATGATATTTCAGTTTCGAGTTTGGTAGGTTCGTAAAACTTGGAGTATGTATTTAGTGATTGCGTATATGCTGGTTTTGTTGGCGTTTTGCAGAAATTAGATTTACCGGCTAAATAAACTACCGCGCTTTATTCGAATGGAAGTGTTGTGCCATGATTCATTTCTGAACTGTTCTTTTTTTTTTTAATACCCATTGTAAACGCAACCTGCTCTGACCAAACCCTTATTTTTAAAAGAGAAGCTGCGTTCCTTTTGCGCCCTTTTTATCCTTATTACAAAAGGCACAAAAGGAACACTTGGCCTTCTTTTTAAAAATAGGGTTTAGTCAAAACGAAATTTGCGTTTAATGGGTATTAAAAAGAACAGATCGTAATAACCTCCATTCGAATAAAGCGGTAGCCGATATCAATTTCTGGAACACACTGACAAAAAAACCGGCACTGGAAAACTCAGGCTGAAATATCATACACTGTAAGGAAAACACAAACATTAAAAACCCTAAACCTGCGCTAAATGTGACAATGCTGGCGGTGTACGAAGTTGAGTCATAAATTGTTTTTGTCTATATAGGTCGTATTTCTTAAATATAAACCCGCATTTTTAATCTTTAAGATGTTAGCTTTCAATTAAGACAATTAATGTAGTCCTCTTAATGCTGCGCATTCCCTTGTATCCCTCCCCTGTCAGCAGCTATCTGCTGATCAGTCGCAAAGCAGTGAGCTCGACGCGCGCTGATAGAGGGATGCGAGGAGACGATAGTGATCTCGTGCAAGCCTAATTCACCGGCGATTTTCTCGCGACTGCTCTGACATCGCCGACGTCGTCGAAAATGACGCGGCACGATATATTTCACCTTTAAGCACAGCCACAGTAATTAAACCGTCGAAAACGGCCTGTATTCATCATCTTCCGCTACGTATAAATCCAAATTACAAACTAGGAAACGAATCTTTCTGTCACTGTCTCAGAGCTTAAATATATAAGTAAAATATAAACGGGAAAAAATAATCACCCAAAAAATATGAGATTACGTAAAACATTTAAAACAAAGTCTAAGTTGAATGAATACATACGCATTGTTATGAAATGCAGTAATAATATTATGACAATACACAATAAATTAGACCCGAAGATGCCGAACTGGAAAATCAAACGCATGGAAGGCTTTTTGGCAATTATCTGTAAAAACAGGTAAATGATAAATTACAATACACTGTCGAAATAGGTACGGCCTACCAAGCACAATGGCAGGCGGCCGAACTCGCTGCTTGCGGCAACCACGGCCGGTCCCCTCTGCGCCAGCAGGTGACCCCTGAAACAGATATCAAGTGCGGCAAATGTAAACCGACTATACGATAATATGGACAAACTATAGCAAAGTAGAACTGCATCAGGCGAAAAATGCTGACTCCGCGGACGCGTGCGCAGCGTCTATTTCTGCACGGCAAACTGCAGCGTAATTTGCTTAATAGTAGATGGCAGCGTCTCCCGAAGAGCGATTTTCGCAGGTCTACAAACGTTGTGAAATACACTTCTCAAATGGTGATTAAACACTTATTTATTTTTCTTTTTTCTTTTTGAAGCCCATACAAATTATAGTGTGGCTAATTCAAAATTGAAATTTTAATCTTCATTAACGACGCAGATGCTGTACTTCCATCACGGCAGTGTTTGTTGTGTAGAAATTCTGAAAGTGTTAGGCCAGGTAATATAAGGCCCAGTAGACGCGCATCATCGCCGCCGCTAGCAACCGTCGCTCATATAAGGGCGGTTCTGGCAACTGTTCGGCGGAAGTGTGCGTCGTATGCTCACATTCGCTTCATCGACAACTCCCAAATCAATCGATGTTCGCCGTCGCGCGAGGAAACCCCGCAAACTCCGTAGTCAGGCTCCTCGGAGGGGCGACAGCCTAAAGGCGGGAGCGGGGGGATTTACAAAGAATCATTGCCGGCTCCCCGTCGGAAGCCGTTGCAAGGTCGAGACAACCGCGCAGTCGGAACAGGCTTATCGAGGAGAATTTCTTGTCATTGTCTTCTTATAGGTGTTTTCTTTTCCTTCGCGGCACTCAGCGCCTGTGTGTTTAGGTAGAACTGGTATCTGATGTGATAACTGTGAGTGTAATGCCGGAGATTACAAACGGTGTCAAAACCGTGGCCTGCGATCGCGCTGGTCTTGCTCAGGCGTCCCTGGCTCGCCTGCGGCGCTGTTCCCCTCTCGGCGTCTCCGGTTTAAATCCGCCGTTAACAGGCTCCGTGTTCATGCTGCACGGCGAACACGCACGTAATATATATATGTTCTTTCTTTCGCGCGGTAAATGCAGCTTGTATATCGCTGGTAAACATTAAATCTTCGATGCTTCTGCTTTGCGCTATACCTGGCAAGCTTGTCAGATAACGTAGCAAACAAAACGAAATATGAAGTTGCAAACAAGAGGCGAACAACGGCCGCTGACACTGGGCGAGCAACAATGAATACATTTCAAAGCGCTGCCTGCTGACGGAAACAAATGATACAGCGCAACGGACTTTACGGCGTGGAGAGAATCAAATTTCAAAGATCCAGATGAATTTTTTTAATTGCACGTTGAAATTTGGGATATTTCAGATATATTTGAGGCGCTGTATTTTTGAGATTATACGCTAGGCAGCAATTTATTTTTCGATGAAATATGAAAAGTTTCAGTATAACAGCACGCAACGATATTACGAGTCACAAAATGGGGTAAAGCTGTTAAAGTAGCCGATTTGTACGCGCGATATAGTTTTTGAAGCCAAACGTTCAAGTAGTAATATGATTTTCTCTTCCTGAAATATTCAGATTTTAATTATTTTGCTGTACATGCAGTCAAGCTTGACGAAATAGACAAAGCCACTGAGCGGCGTTGCGCTGAGACGGCATGTTTTTGTTTTTTTCTTCGATATTCTTTGCGGAAGGCGACTGTGTTCGTTTCTCCACGCTATCGGGAGTAACATATAAAATGAAGAAAACAAAAATTCGAACTCGCATGTTCGATCTTATCTGAACACGCAGAAGACTCTCTCTCGGGCGGCCGTAGACAATATAATAAAAACAACGCAACAAAGTTGTATGGAAGATAGACATAGGCAGAAATTACGAATCGGCAATGCCGAACTCTTATCAGACAGCGACGGCGATGACGCAGTATAGACGACTAGGCAAGTGCAATGATATCTATTCTTCACGTTCTAATCCAAACCCCCCCCAGATAAGTGGAGGGCGCCCTTGTAATGATGTGGACAGAATCTCAGAGAATATCCAGAAAGCCTACCCCGAAATTGTTCGTCCACACCACCGAACCTTCAAGGGATATTCTGAAGATTTTACTAACAGCTACACCATTTTATACCCTTATTTCAAATGATATACCTTTTTAATCAGAAAATGAATGTTTCAGAGCACACTTCATTTTTGAAGAATGTGGAAATGGGCGCAGCTTATGAGCGAAGCGACTGCATCGATTGGCAATATATTATACTTGGACATGCATTCTCAAACTTCGAGATATTGGCCAACGCGAAATTTGCGGAACCAGAGCAACATACTGTAACATTCATTGAAGGCAATCAACAATGAAAGCATCGATAACTGTCAAACAGGTATTCACAGCTACGACAATTTTAACGGCTATTTCGCCGTGCGTCACTGCTGTATCTGTTTCTAGCGACACCGTATATATTCGCTATGCTTTCGATTACCGTAAAATACTTGGAATGCTATTAGAGTAGCTAGTGCCTTATTTTAGGGTGTTCATCAGCACCCTGTATTATTGTATACATAAGTTATTCATGGGATACAGAAGGTAAGGGGAAATTTCCGTTAACTTTAGTCGTTTCTCTAAAAATAATATTTTCTTTCATAATGCTGGAACGGAGAGTCTCACACCGGCCCTTAAGTGAAGTTACACCGTGTTATCCTACGACAAGCTATTTACCCATGACATCTTCACCCATTGAATGCGTGCTAAACTTCGGCAAATGAGATATATTCTTGAGCAAATTGGCGAATCTGGAATAATTCCATTATCAAATCTCAGTCATTTAGTCTCTTGTGATAAAACCTGATGACAGCTCGTGATCCTGACGGATATTTTCACATGTTAATGGAGATTCCGGTCGTTGAACATTCAGGAGCAGACCCGCCGATCAGGCAACACCGGCAAAAGCGGCGCGTTCAGGCCCTCGAACGGCAATACAGCAAGAAGCGGAAAATGCTGCCAGTGCAAAGGGGAAACGAACAAACAGCGGGCAGAGTCTCAGTATCGACCGACCCGGGAGAAGCCCTTGTGGAAGTAAGTGCAACGACCGCCGGACAAACTGCTCCGACGCCGTTTCACGCCTGCGTTCTGGATACTCGCGCCGAAGTGCCACGTACACTCGCGACTGCGTACGGCCATTACGTCGTAGCGCAATCGATCGTAGTTAGGAATTATTGAAAACCAGCCTTTATCGTGGCAGCTCGTCGTGAAGGGTTCAAACGCGCGTGTGACCGACCGCGTGACGCGTGGCGCTCAACCTTTGACCATTAAGCGCAGCTAAAATCGCTCCCATCCGGGCTATGTTTGCGCGCGGCCCCGGCTGCCGACCTGGTCATGGTATCGTAAAGCGGCAATGAAACGTTCACGCTGCGCGCAGCAGGGCAATTTGATCTCCTGACGAAGGCTGGCATACCTATGGGCGGTGACCAGACTACCGACAGGTTTACGGCCTTCGCGAGATCGACATTGCTGCATCTATGCCGAATATTCAATTCACGTTAAAAAGACAACACGAACAAAACAAAAAGTTTTAGAAAAGTCTTTGTCGGCCCGTAATCAGAGCGAACAAAAGCGTCGCCTACTCACGCGGGCAGCGCCTCAGTGGCCGTGGTAGGGACAGGTAATATCCATCCGTCCACCCACTATCCTTCAATCCATCAGCTCGGCGCTCAGGCGGATTTATCTCATTATCAGACGGAGATCCCTCGAGACACCTCGACGCTGATCCTTTCGACGCAGTCCCGCAGAACCTCGCACTTAGTCGGCCTGGAAGACCGCGCGGCGAAAATCCGGTCCGTCAACAACAGGCGTAAGTAGCGGCGAGCAGATTCTGCAGATCGAGATGAGCCGCCGCCGTCCACGCAGACCGACCCGCTTTCACACTTTCGGCTTCAGGCCGCCACCCGAACGCGGCGGGCTGTTGCTCGATCGCCCTGCCATGTGCTCGAGCGTGTCTACAGTTTACGTCCCCCGAACAAGCACTGCGCCTCCCGAAATGCCATCTTTCGGCCTTCTGCAATCAATGCAGCGCCGTGCGCGGATGAGAACAGAGTGGGAACTGGAAGGGTAGCAGAACGCCAGTAATTGGAAGGATTAGTGGGCAAACAAAGCAGAAGTCGGGTATCAAAGCCAGAACGCCGGCGATCTGGCGGTCGGCTGTCGCGTTCAGACGCGTCAGACGGCGGTCGAAGCCAGCCGCCAGATAACTCTAAGACATTCGATACAGTGGAGATAAGGCAACTAACTAGATAAGACATAATCCATGCATAACTTCCTTTATACTTGGTAAACCTGTGGATCGCCGCGAGCTTGTGCAGACAACGGATGGAGAACCGCGTGACAGGCACTGCCGCAGCAGACGCCGAGACACACTTTCGCCGAGGTAACAATGTGTTTCAGGTCCTCACTACTGCAAAAGCTGTGCGCTAACGACCTCAGGGATGAAACCGTTTATTGAAGGTTGTACCGAACAGGTTTGGATAGGCAATCTCAGGCCAACCACAGGCGAAAACAGCCTAGCGATGATGTCTGTCATGTGTGACGGTATACTTCCGTTTCGCATACATGTGCGGCGAAGGCAAGGCCTGGAAGCGCGAGCACGGGCTTCACGTCGCGATTCTGGAAAGCGGCACTTTGCTCCTGCTGAAGCGCGAGCTGAAATGCAAAAGCGCTGGTCTCGCGCACTCTAGCTTTGGCTTCATCCTCGCCGGAATATAAAGTGAGGAACGGGGGGGGGGGGGGGGGGGGGGGGGGGGGGGGGGGGGGGGGGGGGGAAGGAGGGAGGGAAGGAGAAAGAAAGGAGGGCCCCGTATATTATTATATATATATACCACCACCGTTACTACCACCACCTGTTGAGGGAGAGAGAGAGAAAAAAAAAAAAAAAAAAAAAAAAAAAAAAAAGGAGGGAACCCCTCCCGTGGGGGGGGGGGGGGGGGGGGGGGGGGGGGGGGGGGGGGGCCCCGCGCGCGCGCGCGCGTGTGTGTGTGTGTGTGTGTGTGTGTGTGTGTGTGTGTGTGTGTGCGCGCGCGCGCGCGCGCGCGCGCGCGCGCATATATATATATATATATATATATTATTATTATATATACAGTGGTGGGTGTGTTTCTCTCTGCCTTTCTTTTTTTTTGTACTTCTGTATTTTTGCCATTCATCTCTTTTTGCTGTGCCTCACCCTGGTGGTGTGGTGCGCGTGCGCGAAAAAAAAAAAAGCGGCGAAGGGGCGCGCGCGGCACCGCGCGCGCGCGCCGCTGCGCGCGCACCCGCGCGGCGGCGGCGCGGCGGCGCGCTGCTGCGCGTGCGCGCGCCTGCTGCGTTCGAGCGGCGCTGGCCTGCTGGCGGCGGCGGCGGCGGCGCCGGCGGCGGCGCGCGCGCCTGCGCGGGCGGCGGCGCGCGCGGCGGGCGACGGCGCGCGGGCGGCGCGCGTGCGTGCTGGTGGCGGCGGCGGCGGCGGCGGCGGCGGCGCGCGGCGGCGGCGCTGGCGACGCTGGTGGCCTGCGCAGGCGGCGGCGGGCGAGGCGCGCGCCGGACGCGGCGAAGGTGAAGGGCGAAGAAGAAGAAGGGGGGGGGGCGGC
>JAZHYW010047050.1:0-12223 GCA_037355805.1 Ixodes ricinus
TAAAAAACCCATGCCTACCTCTTCAATAAAGAAATGAGTCAGTTCCAATAGCTCAGCTTCCCAAGATGTGACCCCTCTTGAAGCGCCTTCATGCAAGATCTTGAATGACTGACTGCCTTCATGGACTGCAATGGATTCACAATGTCACAGTGACGTCATGAGCTTGATGAGCTTATGTTAAATAGTGAATGACTGTGTGAACTTGGAATCTGAGGTGACACAGTGAGGATGAATTTTGATGCAACTGAATTGCTTGGTGTCACGGGCAACTAATTTATGGTGCGGCAGCGAAAGGCCGCGACTTTTTGGATGTCAATGTGCTTTCGTGCTGTCAACGATAACGGGCTATGATGCGCTCTCGGAATTGTTTATGTGGCAGTGAGCGAGTGAGTTTCAAAGTGCTCACTAATGAGTGTGACCCAACCAGGTTTGACGGAGAGCTCAGCACTGCGTGCGGAGGGAATGCGGCAGGAGCGGGCGCAGCGGGAGAAGGTGCAGCGCGAGAAGGAAGCGCTGTACGCGGAGAAGCTGTCCCTGGAGCAGGAGCTGTCGGCCGTGCGCTCGGAGCTGGACTCTCAGCACGACAAACTCGGCAGCCTGCGTAGGGAGATGGACGGCCTGGCTTCAGCAGCCACGGAGAGGAGGAGGTACGGCCATCTTCTGTTGTGCATTGGTGCACGTGCCTATGAAGTGCTATACAACTGTACAAAATGTGCGTTTGTTTAATCGACACATTTCACGGGTGCATTCCTCATTAAATTTCAGTCGGGGAAAACGGAGTGTGAGCCTTTTTTAGTCCTATTATGAAACATAGATTGACTAGAATAAAGTTTGTACTGGAAAAAAAAGAAAGGGGAAAATGCATTCAAAGTGTTCAGGTGTCTACTTTTCATATAGCACTGGGGTACTGAAAATAACTGACATGTTAACTGTAAAGCAGGAAACGAACAACAAGTCTAAATACTTTTCAGACTTTGAGAGCTTGATATAAGTGGGCTTAAAGGGAACCTGAGACACTTCTTTAAAAACATTAGATAAGAGGTTAATTCTTGCATAGTTTTCTCCCGTGAATCTGAATATCACTTTCGTTTTCCCTGAAGATGTAACTGAACGCCAGAAAACAAAAAAAACAACAAAAGAACTCTGACCAGTTGTGGCATTGTAGAGAGGACCTTTCAGCTGCCAAGCGCATGTTGCTCGAGGGCCGCACGATGCAATTGCAAGCTTGCCAGGTATATTCCCCCGCACTGGCACCAGTCATGACATACTTTTTCTGCCCTTTTTAAAAATAGCAAAAGTGCTTGTGCATAGCTCCGATAGGCATTGAAGATGCGTGAGATCAGAGACTCCGAAAACTTTTGTGACGTCATGTTCCGGGGAAGGAGGGACTTCAGCGGTGCTTTTGAGAATGATTTTCCGCAGCATCCATGCTCTAAAGTAAAAAATATTTTCAATGTTCGAGATCCTCGAGGTCAAATGAAGACGATTTAAGCGTGTTTCCTCAAATACAAAAACCGCTTAGGCTTCCCTAAATGAGGCACCAATTTGGACAGTAAACTTTGGTGTTTGATGCAGATGTAGCAAGTGAAAAATGAATGTGCCCCAATATCATGTTTGTAATAGCTCTGTTGGGTGGTATCCTTGATGTCATTCGTGTTTATGGCTGTCTTTACACTTCTTGTTGACGCTGTGAGACGGCAGGTGCCAAAACCGCGTTTGTCTTTTTTTGCTGCAGACGACGTTGATCTTTGGTGCAGGTCACAAAAGCTCAGCTGATATACGAAAATGACATACTTTTGCGGCAGTGATGCCCATGGCAAAAGTTTGGCTCATTTTTTTTGATGGCTGGGGTTTTGTGACCTGCGCCAGAGTCTAACAAATCTGCGTTGGAAAGAAAGGGTCAACACGCCGAGTTTTTTCCAACTTAGAGCTACTCGCAAAACCTAACATAAGGATTGCTTGGGCAGAGCCGCTTTTTTGTGATAATAGGAGGTCAGCATTCGAAACGCGTTTCGATACCTTACAGAAATATGCAGGCAACGGCATATTGTCAGAAAAACAAAATTATATTTATGTCATTGCAAACAACAGCCGAGGCTGCCTTGGTGACTTCTACACAAAGCTCCGGCCTACGGTTTCCTGGTTGGCTGGTAAAAATCCCAGCTGTGTTGTCCAGTGTCTGACAGAGGTTCATTGCGGAGAAGGCGCTGCGTAACCAAGCTTCTGGTTGCACGTCAGTCCGCCCCTGGGGTGTGCCAGATGGCCTTTGTTGGTTTTGCAAGTAAAACCCACAAAATTAGCAAATAACAGCTAGTAAACCTGTTTGGCATTGTCAACATTGTCACAAATTGAAAAAAACAAAAAACAAAGCCGCACACTACTTACTGTTTTCATACACGCGGTGCACAAAGGAATATTCTGAACTAGAACACACAACAAGCTCTTTCGATATACCTGCATCTACTGCACTGGTGCAGAAAAGCGTAGCGTGGTGTACTGCCGATTGTATCCCAATCCACATACATAAGTACACTGCCCTACACTTTTCTGCACCAGTGCAAGAGGTGCAGGTAAATCTAACGAGCCTAATGACAGCTGAGAATGGGCTGGAACTTTTCAGAAGAGCAAAGATGGATAAAAGAAGGAACCAGACCGAGCGGGGTTCGAACCTTGTTCCTCCGTTTTGCTGTCGCATCTGTTGCCAACTCGGCCACGCATGCAACAAAGTGAAGGCAGCGAACGAGGCTACAGATCGGCTATCGCTCTGTGGGCACAGGTGGCCAAGCTGAAGCGTGGCAAGCAGGAGCTGGAGCGGAAGTCTCGGGAGCAGGAGGAGGAGCTGGAGGACCTGGCCGGCCAGGTGCAGCTGCTGGAGCAGGCCAAGCTGCGGCTGGAGATGGCCCTGGAGAAGCAGCGTCAGGAGTACAAGCGGGAGATATCCCTCAGGGAAGAAGAGATGGACGAGGCACGGGCCGCCGCCAGCAAGAAGGTGCGTTGCCCCACGCCACCCCCGTACAGCCAACTCGCGTGCGTGTGCCTCACGTGCACGTCCTCTCTTCCTCTCGTGCAGCTGCGCAACCTGGAGTCTCTGCTGGAGTCAGAGCAGGAGGAGCGGCAGGCCCTGTCGAGGCAGCGCCAGGAGCTGGAGCGGCGCCTGGGGAGCTGAGCGCCCTGCCCCCTCCCAGGGATCCCCAGGTTGAGCGGCGGCTGCGCAGGGACCTCAGGCGCACCAGAGCCCTGCTGCAGGACGCCCAGCAGCGGCTGGAGGGGGCCCGGGACGGACAGGCGGCCAGGGCCCTGCTCAGGCAGCTCAAGAACCAGGTGGGACACAGCACCGTTCCGCCGCCCGCCGTCCTGTGGTCATTAGAGGCACCGTATGTTGCAGCTTTGGCCGCCGGTGCCCGTTACCGAGTCAACTCGGTCAGGAGAACTCCCGCGGACGAGCGAACCCCCTCGTTATGTCGCAGCTCGACACCTGTCGTTCAAAGCATCATTGTTTTTGCACGCTGTAGCTCGTCTTCACAGTGGCAGTTCTCGGAAGTTCGGAACGCAACTGCAGCCACTTCGCACGATAAGTGTCGAGTCAAGGAGGTTGTATGGGGGACTCACTTCTTTCGGGGGAAAGGCATAGCACCTACGAATGACCTGTCCTCACACCTGAGCTGATCCAGTAACATCGGCTTCCTGGGTAAAGACACTAGTGATGATGTTAGATGCATGACCGCCGAGACAGTAATGGTAATCTCCATCTTGGTCCTGGAAACCACTATGGCAACGGGATAACTTGTGGAGCCTAGCGGGCATTTTACGAGTTTGATGGCTTTGTTCGTTCGAGTTGTGTTTAAGAAGTGGTATCGTTGTATTTAGTATGGTCGGACACAAATTTTCGAGCTTAGAGGAAGAAGAAGTTTGAGGATGAAGTGCACCGCAAACTTAGTGCTTCAGATAGACCTTCATTGAAGTATTGTCGGGAGGCAAGACTAGCATACCACCTCCAATCGCAAACTGAGTGAACTTCAGAATCCTCGGAACAATTGGTTATCGTAGAAACCGAGTGAGGTCGGACCATCTCGTGGTAACGTGCCGACCACTTGTGGCGAGACGCGGCACAGGGAAAAGCGTAGAGTTACTGTGGCAGCTAAGATTTGCAAAGGCCTACGGGCTGGTGGTAATCTTGTAACCACATGCATCTGGTGGAGGCATGTGTTCGATATGTTGCGATCTTGAAAAACCGGGAGTTGGGAATGCGGAGTTAACTCGGGTGGTCGACTTCGCAAAAGCAATGGCCCCACTAATGGCGGCGGCATGTGTGCAGCTGGAAGACGCAGAGTTTGCCAAAACGGCAGCCATGAAGGCACGGCAGGGGGCAGAGATGGAGCTGCAGGAAGTGCAGTGCCAGCTGGAAGAAGTGCTGCGCACCAAGAATGAGGTGAGCTTCGTCGGCTCGCAGTTTTCACAATGGTCTCGCTCGGCCAAACCACGGTCCTTAGGTTATTTGGTCTGGAACCTTTTCGTCATGCTACGGAAAAGTTTTCTCTAGAGACAAATTGAAGCACCACAAGTGCGCTGTCACATTATTAGTCAAACAATTGGATCGCTCGGAGAACCCAGCGGATGGACGTGGGTTCGGAGGAGCTGCCGTAGGGGAAAGCCCTGGCATGCATCTACACCTTAAATTCCTACGGACCCGTCAAAAAGATGTGCAATTAGAAATGCTTGTATACTCGAGACCTAGAGATTATATTATATTGGAGTAACTAAAACATCACCTGGAGGGTGCTACATCTGCTTTAAAGAGAAAACTGACCTTTTTGAAAATAGCGAGAGTGCAGATTCATAGCTTTGATATGCACTGAAGATGCGCGAATGCATATTCCGAAAACTCTGGATATGGCATCACGCTCCAAGAAGGGGGTGCTGAGGGCGTTACTTTGAAAATGATTTTTTTAAAAACATTTTCGTGAATCAACGCTACTTGTGGTGACAAAATTTAGTAGAGCAGAGACTGCCGAAGTTTACACACCAGTAAGTGGTTTGTCGGAGGACCACGGCCAACCACCGGCATTCTTGCAGTCGGAGGGGCGCTGCATCCAGCTGACGCGGGAAGAGCGCCTGCAGATGCAGCTCGAGGAGATGGAAGAGGAGCAGGCTGAGCTGCTCAAGAAGTACCGGTCTGCAGTGCAGCAGGTGGGCAGACCTTCTCTGTGCAGTGGGCTCGGTTCGGGCACAGTGCCCGGTGTGTGCCCCTGACTGGTGTGCTTAGAGTCCCATTTTTTGGAGGTTTCTCAGTCTTCGCCTCTCGACATTGCAACTGCCTCGTGCCGTCGCTTGCCGCGATTCTGGCGGCGGCACGGCGGTGGAGGTGAATGCAGCAGGTGCGTGCTCTGCTCTTGCCTGCGTTGGCTTGCCTTCTTCGTCATCTGCCCCTCCACGATTGGCTGCCGGGACCGCGACGACTGACGGCACGAGCCGCCGACTTGTGCGACATATTTGTTGCTACTTTGAGACCGCTGTGGATGCAAGGACAGTGTAAGACACCGAACGCATCAGTGAGAGATCTGTTCCAGGTTGCAGTAGCCAGGGCGAGCACCATTGGGACAACCTATCGTAGGACAGCTCATCCGAGTGATGCGTATTAAGATGCCGTGAATCTATTATCTTACACCATCTCTTTTCAAGCACCTATTGAGTAGGGTTCAAGATACGAATTTGAATACAGTCCCTTCCCTATATTGTAAAGCTATACCTGGTTTTTTATGGACAGCAATCAAACCACACTCATTCTTTCTGACGGCACTTGCCTATGAGCAAAAAGCAAGTTTCTCCGCTGTTTTCAGCTGCTTCCAACATGCCATGACGAGCGGGCTCTATACATTGGGATCCTTGTGGCTAAAGAAGTAGCATTTCCGAAGCTTTGGTGCCTCATGCCTGCTTACTAAATGTTCTTCGGAATTCTCCGGATCTACCTAGATTACTCTTGCGCTATAAGAAGCTGATGGTCAGCCAAGAATGCACTCTGCCAGTGGATGTTGCCCTTGTGAGATGGACCATTCAGCAGATGTGTGAGGTCCACTTTGTGTGCACAGATGGCCAGTGACCAGAAGGCGATGGCCGAGCAGAACCAGCAGATCCTGGACCTGGAGTCCGAGAAGCACCACCTCAGGGAACAGGTGAGCTGGTTCTTGGGCCCACTCCACAATCCCTCCCCCACTTCCAGTGACAGAACTCCCCCTCCAACAAGTTGCTCTTTCCTGGGCCACAGCCTTTAACTAATCTGGCCTCGGTGTCCCAACGCTGTAGAGTAGAGATCCTCGGGGGGGGGGGTAAACCTAACTAGTGCTCAAAATAACTGCTTGACGGCCGGCAAGCATGGGACGAGCCTTATCCTCAATATCCTTGTTCTGCAAAAGAAACTAGAGCATTCACGAAGCTCAGGTTTTCATTTCAGTAAGAACCTTTGGCCCGTAATCTTTCGTTGCAGTTTCCCTTTTGTGATTTCAATATTTATTAATACAGTATCGTATTTACTCGCATAATGAACGCACTCGCATTACTCGCACAATGAACGCACTCGCGTAATGAACGCGACCCCCCAAGTCGGCTCTCAAAATTTCGACTTTTTTTTTCGCTTGCGTAATAAACGCACCCCCAACTCGGACGTCAAAAGTTTGACCCCTCCCTCCACACGTGCGATTGAACACACTTTTCACAAAGGTACTGCGGTGGGCTAGTTGGTTCCTCAGTGTTTTAACAGCGCAAGACGACAGGAAGATAGAAGAGAGGACAGGACGAGCGCTTTTCTATCCTGGTGCAGCGAGGTCGCGAATGCATGGGCAGCGTAAGCGAACAAGACGCCTTGTAAAATGCGTTAAAAAATAAAAAAAAGATCCAACGGAAGCAAAAAAAAAAGCATAAAAAGATTTTATTTTTTTGCTCAGCGCAGTCTGGATAGATTTTGCGGATGCGCGCCGCGCGCAAGGAGTTAAGAAAGAGAGAGCGGAGAAGACCTTGCCTCAGCAAAGCGAAACAAAACAGCTTGCAAAAAACGGTAAAAAAAAATCCACAAAAACAAAAAAAAAACTTTTTTTTTCTTTGCACAGCGCAGTTTGTTTTTGGGGTCCACGCCGCGCGCAAGAAGATAGGAAAGAGAAGCGGTGAAGCCGTTGCCCAAGCAAAGCAAAACAACTTGCGAAAAACGGCAAAAAAAAAATCAAGGGATTAAAAACAAAAAGAATAAAACAAGCTTTTTTTTTCTTTTTTCTTTTTTCATCGTACTACGCAGTGTGGCTCCAGGGTCGCGCGCGGCGCGCAAGGACATGTAGAGATAAGAAAGAAAAGCAGAGAAGCCCTCGCCCAAGCAAAGCGCACATAATGAAGATCCTGTAATTAAAAAAAATCAGCAGAACCCATCCTTTGGGAATGATTATCTCACGTTAATGCGAATAGCATCAAACGGTGCGGAGTTATGCGCGTTCGTCAGGTGGCCGGCACACTCTAGATACGCCAGCCCACTCTTGAGGCGATTCTAAATTTGTTGACACTTTCACAGCCCTGCGCACGATCTCCGCAGCCCAGCACGTGCGTTTGTGTCACTTAGGAAGGCGAGCAAAGCACGCGCCATACGCACAAACACTCAAAATGGTACCGACCAGACTTTCTGGCGTCTCAGCTAGTCTCAACTAAACGGTACTCTAAACGGTTGTTTATATCTTTACCATAGGACGCGCTTTACAGCGCTGTCACAGCTACCGGTGCGCGCGCGTTCCATGCACGAGGGCTCATTCCGCTCTCGTGAGGCTGAGCACGGCCGCTACATCACCCTCTCCCGAGCGCGGGAGAGGGTGAGCTAGCGGCCGTGCTCAGCCTCACGAGAGCGGAGTGAGCCCTCGCTGCATGGGACGCAGCGCGCACCGTAGCTGTGACAGCGCTGTAAAGCGCGTCCTATGGTAAAGATATAAACAACCGTTTAGAGTGCGTTGAATGACTGCCTTCATAGCTCTGTGGTTAGCGCGTCTGCCTGCTGATCAAAGGGTCAACGGTTCGAATCCCAGCCGGCGCCGTGTCTTTTTTATTTATTTATCGACCCGCGGCGTAAGAGGTTAGATAGCCAGATAGATAGATAGATAGATACATAGACGAAAAGTGCGTGAAGTATCCAAAGAATGCTATTCGCATTAATATGGCAACCAACCAAGTCCTAAACGTGTGGGAGCCCTACGTTTCGAACCGACTTGGTTCTTCGTCAGGGGCGACTGTGGCCGTTGAGGAGCGGCGTTTTTGGTCTTCTTTTTCTTCTCTCAGGGATGTGGCGCATTTCTCTATCTTCTTCTTTCACGAATATGGCGAAGCCCGTTCACATACACTGTTGGCAAAGCACCAAGGCACCTATTTATGTTGCCTGGCGTCGTTTGAATGTGCCAGGACTCGATGAAAAGCCTATGTCGGTTGTTAGCCTCTGCGTCGATAATGCTGGTGTTGTCGAAATCAATCCGGTGGTCTTTGACTTCGCAGTGCTCAGCGACTGCGCTGCGCTCGTGGTCGAGCTTGCGAACGTCATTTTTGTGTTGGCGTATTCTTTCAGTAAAGTTCTTTGTCTCGCCGATGTAAGAGGCTGGACAGTCTGCACAAGGGATCTTATAAACCACGCCCTGCTTTTTTTCGTTCGGAAGGCGATCTTTTGGGCGGGGCATCCCTTGTGCAGACTGTCCAGCCTCTTACATCGGCGAGACAAAGAACTACTGAAAGAATACGCCAACACAAAAACGACGTTCGCAAGCTCGACCACGAGCAGCGCAGTCGCTGAGCACTGCGGAGTCAAAGACCACGGATTGATTTCGACAACACCAGCATTATCGACGCAGAGGCTAACAACCGACATGAGGCTTTTCATCGAGTCCTGGCACATTCAAACGACGCCAGGCAACATAAATAGGTGCCTTGGTGCTTTGCCAACAGTGTATGTGAACGGGCTTCGCCATATTCGTGAAAGAAGAAGATCGAGAAATGCGCCACATCCCTGAGAAGAAAAAGAAGACCAAAAAACGCCGCTCCTCAACGGCCACAGTCGCCCCTGACGAAGAACCAAGTCGGTTCGAAACGTAGGGCTCCTACACGTTTAGGACTTGGTTGGTTGCCATATTTTAATTACTGTATTTCCCAACCAGAGAGATTTCTCTCGAATGTTTAGTTTCAAATAATGAAGATCCTGCCCTCGCCTCCTGGTCGCACTTTGAAAAGAGAAGGGAAAGGCCCTCGAAATGAACACACTTTTCTATCCTAGTGCAGCGAGGGTCGCGAAAGCATGGGCAGCGTGGGCAAACAAAACAACTTGCGAAAGACGGAGAAAAAACCCACTGAAGCAAGAAAAAAAAAAAACAATAAAGGGTTTTTTTTGGCAGTGGTTTAGCTGTAGGTTGTCGCGCGCAAAGGATAAGAAGTTATATCGATTTTGCGGGATAAAAGGTATGATTTTTGCGGGATAAAAGGTCCGTTCATTATGGGAGTAAATACGGACGCAAAAGTTTTACCTCGCGTAATGAACGCACCTTCCAACTTTGCCTTGATTTTTCGGGAAAAAAGTGCGTTCGGAGTAAATACGGTAATAAACGCACCCCAAAACGGGTACCAATGTTTTGACTTTTTTCTTCTCTCGCGTAATGAATGCAATTCCAATTTCGAGCTCCGCGAGTCTCGGAGTGGGTCCAGCTTAGCTAGCCACCAAGCCAATTTTCTTTTGCTGCCAAGCAGTCGGATTAAATCAAGCCAAGCCAAGCTGCTCTCAAAATGGCTGCAAGTGGCTGCAAGTGCATAATTGCGGAAGTGATTAACCGTGAAACCGAGTGGCGTGCACATTTGACAAAGCTTGGGTCGAGGAATTGCCCAGCCTTGGACATTCTTCGCCTATTGGATGCATTGATGCTAACAAACACGCCGTCGTCTGTGGTCCACTTTCGATCGGTGAAATCGTGAAAGTGGTTAGGCCTAAGAACGGTCGCGTTGCTCTCCGGGCTTAGTGAGCTTTGTAGGGCGCTTTCCTTCAGCAGAAGGCACGCCAAAAGCGCCCTAAGAAGATTCACAATTTATAAAGCATGGTTAATGTGGCGTGCCCCCGACCAGCCGTGAGCGCGCCTCCATCAGACGGCACCTTGTTGTGTCATACTGGCTCCTAATATGACATTTGCATGAAGTGTGTAAATGGTGCTTAATCGAAGTCACGACTTGGGGAGGCACAGGTAAGACCTTCCAGTCTTGCGATTCCTTTCGAGAACCGACGCGAGCGACTTGCAGGCAGGACGTGGACAAGGCATGGCGTCTCTAAGGTGACATTTCGCCCTCGCAGGTCCACGACCTTAGCTCCAAGATGGACCACCTGAGCAGCCAGGCAGAGGATTCGCACTGCGGTGCGCAGGCTGGAGGCGAAGGTTCGCGATCTGGAGTCAAGGCTGGAGCTGGAGCCAGACCTCCAAGGCCAGGCTGGAGGTGAGTCACAGACCAGCAGCAGGGGTGGATCTCATGAAATGCACTTGAGAGCCGCGACGGGAGCAGCTGAAACAGATGTTTTGGAGCAGGTTGGGAGCAGCTAAAACTACATTCTGGAGCAGGCTAGGAGCAGCTCAAATCAGTTTTCATTGCACTTCAGCTTGTATCTTACACGAGCACGGGAGCAATTTCAATTGTGCTTAAGAGCACAGATGAACATGAGGGGTAAGGAACCTAGGTAGATGGGATAACAGTGTAACAGATGCAAAAACTTGGCCTTAATGAGAACCAAAAAGCAAATACAAAATGTTTCTGAAGATAGTGTCCTTGATATTTTCTGAGTGGCTTTCAGCTGCTCAAAATGCAAACCAGCACTGCTTATCGCACAACCCACACGTGCTCGACATAGTAATTATATGTGCGAACCACGTGACGTGCGTAAGCAACGGACGTGCAGTCGCGCGGAGGAACAGGGCAAACAATTTCGAGTTTATCCTATTGTGCAACTCAATATCGAAGCAGCAGACTACGATTAACGGAGTTATCGTATTCGAAGCGATGAGCCGGAGCAAGATTAAAGTACGCCGAGTAGATCTACCGCTCAGCGTGAGAGCTGCTGGCCGTCAAGGTTACGGATCGGACCGCGTTTCAGTTCAATCAAATCACGATTCATCTTGCAGGAATGCGGTTCCAGCTTCTAACGATGAGGCCCTAAAAGGAATCTTTTGCTAATATGTTTTCAACTGGCTGACGTCCGGAACTCTGGGCCGAAGAGCCTCAGGCAATCTGACGCTTAACGCTTGACCTCACCTCGGCCGACTTGCTTAACCGCTTTTAGTTGAAGAATAACAATCCAGTCGCAGCTGGTGTAGCGCTTGGAATCCAACCCCCTAGGGTTTTTATCGCGTCTCTTCCTACTTCCGGGATACACAGGGAAAGTAAACGTGAATAAAAAATGAAAGCTCGTTTACAACTCCCTGTAACGCCGAACTAGAGCGGCAGCTCTTGAGGAGGAGGAGGGAAGGGTACTGAGGGGGAGGGTAAACTCCTCCTCAACTCATCCTACCAAATACTCCTCCTCCCATCCCTCCTCCTCCTCCCTCCCCTTCCTTGCTTTTTTCTCCCCCTCCTCCTTCCTCACTCCCATTCTTTTCCCCCTCGTCCTCCCCTCCTCCTTTATCCTCCCCTCCTCCACCTCTCTCCCCCTCTTCCTCCTCCATCTCCTGCATCCTCCGCCTTCCTCCCTCCTCTTCTCCCTCCTCGCTCCCTCCCTCATCCTCCTTCCCTCCTCCTTCCTCCTCGCCCCTCCTTCCTCCTCAGCTTCCTCCTCCTCCCTCACTCCTCGTCCTTCCTCCCTCCTCCTCCTCCTCTCCCTCCTCCTTTCCGCGCGGTTGCATTATGGGATATTTCCGCGCATGATGCACCGCGCGGTACTCGACGCCGACGGCGACGCCGCTCAAGCTGGAAACGGGCGCCTAAGAGCTGCGCTCTAAAAATTGCAAGGCCGACCAAGCTAAACGCGCTCACTGTTGCCAATCGAGTCAATAAAAACCGAAACCAAGACAAAATAGAATTTTTTTGGCGCACATTGTGCGATTTGGAGCACAATGGCGCGAGGTATTGGCTGTGGCGCAGTTTCCGCAAAATGGCGCAGGATGGCGCAGACAAATGCGTCTGGCGCAAAATGGCGCAGCCGTTCCACCCCTGCAGCAGGGTAAAGCTTTTGCATACGGGAAAGTGATGC
>JAZHYW010047052.1:0-34821 GCA_037355805.1 Ixodes ricinus
GAAGGCAGGTTTTTATCTGGTTTCTTTCAAAACAACGCCGCTACGCACGTCCCGTATGGTGACTTCCGCCCACAGCCCCAGACCGGAAGTGCGCTCGACGCGCCACCACCGCGCCGTAACGTAACAAAGTTGAGTTCGCGTATAAGGTTAGAAGCTTGCAGATGCATACGTTGCAGATGAGTGTATCCATGAACAGAAAAAGAAATGTTTGAGACAGACGAGCATTTGTCGAAAATTATCACCGGTTGCTAAGTGACAGTTTTTCTTATTTATTTACCTATTTACTAATCTATTTACCCTCAAAGTCAGTGTAGACCTTGACTTTGCAGGTTATTCTTAATGACATTTTATTTAAAATCTACAGCCGCGGTCGGCTGTGACCGAATTGTCGGACTATGACGTTACTTTCGCGGTACAAAGAGCACAGCGTAAAACTCCTTATTTCGCAGATTCAGTCGCAATTTTTCAATAAGGGCCAAACAAAGTGACAGTGCAACCAAAGGCTTCCTCTATTTAAATGGAAAATCAATTCGGCCATTGTCCTAAAGGCTTCATGTACGTCTTTTTGGTGCATCTATAGATGTCGTTTTCCACGTGACGAACCCATTGTCACTTTCCAACTATAATAGAAAACTAAGAAGGGGCTTACTCTATATTTTTAGAGAAACTGACTGAGAGGGGAAGCGAAGGGTTCGAAATAAGTTTTCTTATTACTTTTATTTGTTCCTTATTTCGTTCTTTCTTATATGTATTTCTACAAGAATCGCAAGAGCTCTGTGTGGCATTAAGGAAGGCACGAGCGGGTAGCTGCATGAAAGTGTTTTCTCTATGCGCGAGTACTCGTAGAAACGAGGCAGTTTGCCAAGCTCTGCTCCTGTGCCTTTTCCTTTGATAGCGCTCGCTGCACATACACTTCTGGGATGGCGTCGGGTCAAGAGGGCTTTCTCCGGCTAGGAAGTTTGAAGTGAATCGTGTTGAGCCTTTCATCGCCATGACTCTCTCTCCTCTGTGTCGGGGGTGTAGGTTGAAACAACACTCGCACTTACGTTTACACGGACTCAAAGGAGTATACGAAACAAAATTACAACGTACTTTGTCTTTCTTTTTTTTTTCACTTGGACGGCGTTGCGGGTGATCGAAAGGGCTTGCTGCATTCATAGCGACCTACAACGTTCAACGAAGGATCGTTATTATAAACTTTCGGAGCCGGATCACTCCTGTAGCTAAATCTTCCCGCGGTTTCAAAATGCGCAGCTTGCGAATCAAACTTCCAAATGCGTCCCCTTTCGCTTATCTGTGCTATACGGCGGACCTTGAATATCGAATTGGACGTGCAGAAGTGGCTGGGGGCTCACGACAAAGACGCGACGCATCGTGCTCTAAAGTCTCATCTCGAGGCGGCGCGGCTGGCGAGAGGAACATTCCATTTCTCCTCCGAGTGTATCGTGTGTATAAACACACACACACACGTCTACGTTCGTGTAAAATCCCCGCGTGGAGTCGTGTTCTTTGAGGCCTTCTCGAGGCACATGCTGTATGTCGCTTTTGTTGACCCAAATTCCAATCGTCGTTGTTGTTGTTTTCGAGGTTGTTGATGTCTTTTGTGGTGGTTGCATGTTTTGTTGTGGTTTTGTTGTCTGGTTCCATTTCACGATGTCAGCGTGCCGTCGACGGGAAACAGGGATCTCATTTTTGGAGCTTCCATTAAAAGATACGGCGCGTTTGCATTCGCGGAAGAGCGCGTCGACGTGCTGGAATAGTTGTGAGACAACATTAGGGGAGTTGATCGATTCGGGAAAGAGTCCCACGCAGCCGAAGTTTTGCGGTTGTCTACGAGACACGAGGCATTTTGCAGCGCAGTATAAATATTACAAAAAAAGAAAGGAACAATGACGTTGAACTTTTTAATAGGGACCGCCAAAGTAATATATGTGTTTAGTTCCAGTGAGTTTGAGCGAACTGGCAGTGTCCGTAGAAAAGAATTGCTTGCCAAGTTTAGCTTTTTAGTCTCCATTTGTAACGAATACTGGCGGCCATAGCTGGGTCCGTTGCTGAAGAGCGCGTGCAGACAGCGGATTTCATTTCACACAATCAACATTTCTCCTTGCCGGATGACAAGTGGGGCTCGTTCTGAGCTTGCTCTGGGAACACTGCGGTCAGATGTGGCTTCAGTTGAACATCACCTTCAGGCTCTTGTTTCAAACTGCGATCCTTTAGATTTCGTTTTGCATGTGTGTGTGATAGTAATCCATCGACTCCGAAGAGCATATTTCCACAAAGGCTTCCACCGCAGCCAAAATGTATACGGTCTACAAAAGCGAAAGTTGACATGCCGTCTATGCTTTCACAGGAAGTCTGAAGTTCCGTATTACGACAGGCGTGGCTTCTAATTTGAACGTGTTTTTGTCAAGTTAAGCAGCAACGGCTGGCTCTGATTATTATGCGCTAATTGAGCGAAATTTAAAAAAAAAGCTACTCGCAAAAGAGTAGAGGTGAATCGATTTAATTGAAGTACACGAAATTAGAAACACACGTACAGGCATTTGGTTTTTATACCAGACTTCGTGTGTGTGTGTGTGTGTGTGTGTGTGCGTGTGTGCACGTGCGTTCGTATACTTTTGCGCATGTGCGAATGCGCGTGTACATATCGTATGTATGCCGGTACGTATGTCCGCGTGTCTATCTGTCAACATAAAATGAAACCCATATTTGCTAATGCGTTCTTCGTTGCCTTTTAGACGCTTTAGCGTTTATTGCCCCGGTGCATGCAGTCGTCTTTGGTTTGGACTGGACTGGTTTCGGGAGGCCGCTGCGTGTTTCCCGTCGTGCTCTTTCGCTCGGTTCGTTCACTCGTTGCGTTCACTTAGGCGGCGATCGAGGGACGCTGCGGTGGCTGCATTTGAAACCGCCGACGCCCGAGAGAATACAGACTGGCTCTCCGGAGACAACAGTATGGTGACCGTTGCGAGGTTGGAATTTCCATCCTTCGCTAAGTCGAAACCTTCTGCGCTAAATGCTTACGCATTTCATCGAGAATCACCGTAGCGACAGCAGCGATATGAGCATCATTTTTTTTTCGTCTGTTTCTTCATGCCGTTGGTGTGTTTGTTTTATCAAAGGAGAATATATGCGCCGAGAATGCGAGGGAGAGGACGAGACGCGAGGGTACGTCAGAATGCCGAGCTCTGATTGGAAGGATTAGAGGGTAGACCTGAAGCTGCCTTGGTCTCCACTGCACTCGTCGAACGCGTTAGAACACGGAACGCCGGTATCCGGCGTGTTTGGCTCTCGCATTCGAACTCGTTCGATGGGTGCAGTGAAGAGAAAGGCAGCTAGCTTTAGGTCTACCCTCTAATCCTTCCAATCAGAGCTCGCCATTCTGATGTCCCCACTCGCTCTCGCCTCCTCCTCTCCCTCACTTTCTCGGCGCGTAGCACTAGTCATTCCAAACTTCCGTATTCTCAACTTACGGGTCACCGAAGCCATCGATCATCGTTCGCATATTCGCCACTTTTGAAGCCTTATAGTTCCAGGAATAGGAGAGTCGAACATTGTGCCGCGGGAGCACATGCTTCCCAATTCCGCAAACATCGGAGGCCCTTCCCGTATTCGCTCCGTGTTCACGTCGTCCGCAGCGCTCCGTGGCCTCCTCCGTTGCATAATTCCGGTAGCAGCACCGAACGTTGTCGCCCCCTCCGCGTCCATCCTATAGTGTTTTTGTTTCCGTGTCTGGCTGTCGACGTGTCTCCTCTCGAGTCTTCCGGTTCGTCCACTTTCCACTCATCCCACGACACGCACGCCGCCGCTGTTCTCTCACCTCTCGAAGAGAAAACTCGTTTATGCGCATGCGGCGCGCCCCAGCAAGAAAACCGGCCGTTCGGGAAACACCGCCCAGGATTCCGTTGGCCGTTCGGGGATCGTTGTATAGATTACGGCGGAGACAGCTGGTGCAGCCTCGCGCTCTGTCGGAATTGATTCGTCGAGAGATTCGCGAGCCGGCTCAAGCTGTGGCTTAATTCGCCGTTCTGGCTTCCACTTCGTTCGTGGCGATCTCTGCGTAACTGGGATTCTTCAGCGTACACCGGTTTTAACAGTTATGCGCAGCACGCATATGGCGATTAGGTAAGACGGTATAGACGTGGGCTAATCGCGAATAATTAAAAAAAAAGTGATTGAAAAAGGCTCAATGCATCTCCTTAAGTCTGTCGAATTCGATAGCCCGATAACTCCCGTTTTTCGTTATTCAAGGCGGCTTATAATTTCGTGTTCTTATCTAGACCACCGTAACCGCCACTCCCCTGGGTGGCCACCCGCAGTGATGTGATTGCTGCGCCATTTGCGCCAAACTACGTCAAAGGGCTTGCCCTGCTACATCTTGCTACATTTAGCCCAAATGTGAGGAATGTGCGCCAACATTGCGCCGAAACTTGATTTCACTTTATTAAGTACTGAAAATAGAATGGCTCAGGCCCCGCCTCACGTCCGTATCGTTATGGTAGGCTTGTGCGAATTTTCGGTACTTTCGATTTTAGCCGCAAATAACGTACTATCATATCTGATCTCTCTACCAGTGTCAAGCACTGACAGAACTCGGAATTTTCGGAATATATCTTATGGATCCTAGTCTGCTCCGGCGTGTTAGCTTTGTTAGTGCGCTTCTCATCGCGCTCTTATGTAGGACAGTGAAGCGGTAATCGCGAAGTACGCATCGAAATTTTGTTTGTCTTGCTTCGCCGCAGTGCATCCGAGTGCTAAAGGGAAAGCATTCCCCCAGAGCGGGACGTTAAACACGCAAGCGTCGGGTATATTAAAAAAAAAAAAAAAGAACTTCGTAAGTATTAATGTAACAGCTCTTAGTTGTGGTAAAAATTTCTGAATTATGCTGTGGCTATTATATATGATCGGCTGCGGTACTCTAGGAATATCGTTTTCAAATTCGTGACATAGCGAGGGTACTCGTAAAAAAAATTATATGAACTGCTCTATAGGTTTATTTTTATTCGAACTTCATTGTTTAGTTGTCACCTTTATATATGTTTTATCCGTTCGAGGCACAGTCAATTAGGTGAAGCAGTAGAAGGAAGAAGCAACTTTGGCTGGATTATTTTATGAAGGCATACTTATCGTTCACGTGCCGTTCTCGGTTATTATGAGGCTCTACATACAAATTGTTATTTTTTAATTTATTGACAGAAGATATATATATTAATTTCAATTAAGAATTTCAGTTTTATTACAACCTTTAGAACTTGAATGAAAACATTAATTTGTGTGCTCAAGATTATTCTGACTTTATTTTAGTGGAATATACTATTTGGTTTACATTTTATTCTGAAGCTAAAATGACCATTCACAGCAGTTCATACTGTCTTTGATCGACCAGCATGGTGTTGCCATGCCCAGTGCTTCTTTGTGCAGCTAAGCAGCTAGTTGTGTTTAAGGAAATCAAACCTGCCGTTGCACAGAAGTGTGAAGGCAAAGCATGCACGCTTTTCTTTTTTTTTTAATTTGGATAGGCCAACACACAAATCTTAACATATAACATTCACAGTGGTGCGAATATAAATGAAGTGTGTGCTTGTGCTGCTCCATAATTGACCTTTGGCTGCTCCAAAAGGTGCTACAAAATGACTCGGGTCAATCGCATCATTTGAACCCGATTGCGCCACCCGACGGCAACGCGAGATGCCATATGGAGCCGTATATACAGTTTGGCCATTCATTGTGAAGTATAGGACGCAAATGAGGAGTCACCATTGGCCGAAAGCGTGCTGCCCGTGTTCCAGGGCTTGGATTGGATTGGATTTGGGGCTAACCCCTTTGTATCGGGGGATCTCAGCAGCGCTGGATCTAGCCTGCGTCTTTACAAATTCAAATGTGGCCAACCAGAAGCCAGAATACTTTGGCGGTGGTCGCGAGAAACAAACTTAATAAGTGCGTCGGAGTAACTCTCGGTGATTGAAAATATGGTGCACGTGGTGTTTCAATCACGGTCATCCAGTATCATGGTGGAAGAGTGCGACTTGGGGAACGCCCTACCGAAAAAACAGTTTAAGGCTGATTATGGAACAGGAAAATCTAACTGGATTTCTAGCTGGAAACCTGAAATCCAGTTTGAAGACAATGGTCTGCTAACTGGAATTCAGGTTTCCAGCAAGAAATCCAGTTAGATTTTCCTGTTCCATAATCCACCTTAAACTGTTTTTTTAGGTAGGGCGGTTGACATAATCCGTACGCCAGGCGCCGAGGGCCGGGAATCTGCCGTCCGAGCGGTCACACTCTGTCCGAGCAAAACAGAGTTGAGCGGCAGATTCGTTTCTTACATCTTTCTGCATGATAATGATCGAAACATCACGTGCATCCTATTTTCAACCATGAAGGGTTACTCCATTTAACTCTTACGCGCTTATTAAAACCATATACCTATGATTAAAACCGTTTCTCGCTACCACCGCTAGGGGATTCTTTTCGGCTTCTGGTTGGCCAAGAGAGCGTGTCAAGCTCTCTTTCTGCGTCTGGTGCCCGCCCTGGCTCTGCATGCCCGCGCCTCACTTTGACCGAACTCTCTCTTTACACGGCTCTGCGAGATACTCACGCCGGACGCGGCACCTGGTGTCAGCGCGCCGACACAGTTGTCACTTAGCGTCACGAGGGTCAAGCATTACGAGGAGCGATGACCGGCGATGAGGTCACGAGGGACAAGGGAGATGAGACAATACCTATTGATGGATTGTCGATTATTGCGCAATACCTATTGATTGGTTATCGGTCAGATCGTGCTCACTTTTCCTGCTTCTGTACACGTCTTTCAAGCTAACACAAGGTTGCGAGATTGTGAGGTATGTCGGTATGCTGATATATCAGGTGTATCAACGTACTGATATGCGAGGTATATTCGCATGCTGCTGTAACTTGCGATGTATATACAAATAGAGATACATAATAGATGTTGTATTTGAGAAATATACTCACAAGGTGTATCAGTTCGCTGATACACCTGAAGCATCTCAGTGCACTGGTACTCTAGATCACAGCGAACGATAAACGCATATGCTGCGATGGGTCAGTATATATCGTCGCACTTTTTAATCTTGGACTGGCGAAAACATCGCGCAGCTCAGGTAACTCGGTTTCGATTCGTCGGGGATATCAGTATAGCAGCTAGACGGCCCTGATTAAGAGAGTATATGGTCAAGGAGGGTCGTCCTTGGTGCTTTCCTGTGGCAGTCGAGGGTACTGCATGACTTGACTACACTATCATGACAGAACACTTCCACGTGATATTGAAGGACGTGTCATTGGCGCTATAGCGTAACGAGCTTCTATTGCTGTCTGATTACGTGGGCTACTTGGGTGCCCGGAGGGATCACGGAAGGCTTTTGCATAGGTAGGCGTGTCGCGCGTCCTTCAACCCGCGGACACTCGTAGGCATGAATCAATTGTACGATTCCTGTTTACGAAAGGAAACGGGCTGCACGCGGTCTCACGTTGGCGCGACGGATTGTGTCGATGACTGGTTTTTGAGACCGGATGCATAGCCGACATTGGCCGCGCCCCGTAATTATTATGGACCGCAACAAGTGAGTTTGAGTTCGTTTGTATTTTTTTTTTATAAACGTACTTTTTATATTTTGATTAGCCTCAACAAGCTCGAAGGTGTTTGGGTGGGAAATGCCCGCGGGAAAATAATTGCCTTCGGCAACATACAGCAGTGCAGCTTTTCACTTCCTTCCCCCGTTCAGTCGATCTGTGTTCTTCGTGATTGTCCTTACAATGCTATTAGGTTGCTGCCACGCTTGCTTGAGCTGAAATGTAATTAAGTTAGAAATCCAGTTGCATTTCACTACAATTTACCGTGACTAAGTAATAATTCGATTGCTTTAAAATATATCATGACGTCAACGTGCGCTGCGTTTATAGACCTGCAGCGGTTCAGTTAGCAAAACCGGCAAGATGTTAGCACGGTTCCGTTTTGCTTTAGTACTCTGCTCGAGGTAGAGTTGAGCCAGTGACAACGCACACTGTTAATGTTGAAACTAAATCATTTCGAGCTTGTGTGTCGCTTACCTCGGTTCAAGTTACTTCCAGAAGTAACTGCCATTGAGCTAAGTTTAATTTACAAAAAACAATTTAATATAACTGAGTTGTAGTTAGTGAAATTTCGATGCAACTTAGGAAGTAGTGAACGTTGAAAGGTTGAGGAATTCTGAAATGTAATTCTGGGAGCGATGAGCATCTCAAAAGCTACTCTGCCTCAGTAGGGGATATTTTCGGTACGAAATGAGGTCAGTCTCGGTATATCTTACGCGCTTCATGAAAGAACAAGAACCCCCGGGAACCCCCAACTCCGTTGTCTCAAGCTCAGGCGTTCTGACCTGGGACAGATGCACGTGTAAACCTTGCCCCAATCATAAAAGTTTGAGGGACGCTTAAGCTCCGCCTCTAAGAGTGGAACGCGATAGCGTTATCGGGCCCCGTTCGCAAAGCCTTTTCTTGATATGAATCCCCGCTCGTTCCGAAGGCGTGCAAGCGTCGTGGCCTAGTCGGTAGCGTCACGTGTCGCCACACGTGAGCGTTTTAGGTTTGAAATTCCCGCGCGATGACATGTGGCGTGACGTCACACGTGCCTGTGACGTTATGACGCTATCGACTCACTAAATTTAGCGGAAAATTTAACCCTCGTGATGTCACACGTGATGTCACATGTGACGTCACCAGGTGCATGCCGGGATTTTCCGGTCCCACCGACGCCGACGCCGGACCTTCTGTGACGCGAGCTTCTAAACGCTATCGCATTAAAAACCAGAAAACGCGTTTGCTCTTTTTTTTTTTTTTTACTTTGTCATAAGTGCTCCCATTGCCTCTGTTATTTGCACACCAGTGGCATTCTTTGACTATCTATAGGTGGGTAAGCTACTGCTTCGAGCAATGAGGTGGCAGCGTGTATAAATCAAACGCCGCAAAAATAAATAACAAATTTTGATGTGAATTTGTTAAAATTTTAGGCGCACTTTTTGTTTTTTCGTGTTTTCGCGCTTTGGACATGTGTTTTTCGGTGCTGAAGCCGAACGCTTGAGTATGCCTGTTTGTCATCCTCTAAGACGAGACTGGAGGTGTTTATTTTTGTTCTGTCTTATCTCGGGGTGCCTATTTGGTCAGGAACAGGGCCAGGACATTTTAAGGCGGTTTCACAATCGCTGGTGGTGAAAACCTGTTTCTTCCTAGTTGTGTTTACAAGTGGGAAAGCCGCCTGTGCTTACGCTACGAGGCCACATCCGTAAGTAAGCCAAGCTCAATCATCTTCAAGGCTCTTCCTTCCACACTTGATGTCCAAGTTGCTCGTGATATGATTCATATCGGAGGATGGTAACAGACGCTAACCGACTTTAGCTGTAGGGTTGGGCGTGCATGACGTTAGCATGGCACTCTATGTGCTGTCAGATTTCTCGCGCTCGTTCTGCGCATACCGCGGTTCGGAGCTAATTCTGCGTTATAGTTACGCGCAGCAAGCCAGCGGCTCTGAATCTATACCGTATTTTTCTGCGTGCACTGTCCGATATTTTTTTACCGTACTTTGAATTCCGGCTTCCCAAATCGATGCTTCTCTTACATCACCCGAAGCGGATCTATCTTTTACCTTTGTAAAGAAGCGAATGCATAGCCTTCAACATCGCTGAGAAAGACCCGCACTGTTTAAATGCTGCTGTATTGTTTGTTTGTGTATGCGTATTTGTGTCACTGCAACTACGCGTTGATTCCTCTTAACCAATAGTGAACAAACCTTAATTCGAGGGCTGTTTTCTTTTCTTTTTCAAGTTTTGATGACTTGGGTGAAAAAACAAATGATGAAAAATTTGTTAATATACAGATAATGCGGATGCGTACTCTATAGCTGCTCCTTTGCTCTATAGCGGCAAATATTTCGGTAATCATTATGGCGTGGCACAAGCTTTTGCATGCTCTCCTCAAGAAAGATTGCCGCCTGGTTTTTAACCGGGCGGCAAGCCTCTTGCGATCTCTTAGGACTGGATACGCTACAGCTAGCGGAGCTGGTCCTAAGAGATCGCAAGAGGCTTAAAAACCGGTCTGGTCTCTCTCGGTCGTACTTGGTCGCAAGAGTGTGAACGGGCCTTTAGTCATTCCATCGCGAGTTCTACGAGAGCGTCAGTCGCCACCGACGTTCTCTCCTGACCGCCATCGTCAAGGACGTCTGTTCGTCATTCCCGAAGCTTCATGCGGTTTCCTCCGTACACATTGCACGTCTGCGGCGAGTGGCGGTCTTTCTGACGCGCATGATGGAATGACACGAGCACCTGGGCGTCCACCCTCTTTTGGAAGGGGCTCTAAACGCCTGTGCCACGTCATAGTAGCTGCCTCAACTGAGCGGCAATTGTACGGAGAAGTAGTTAGAGGAACGATGTTTAATCGCTATTTTTTTAAAGTCATTTCAGCAAAACTTAAGAAAGTAAAAACAAACAAAAAACACCTACATCTTGTTTACATACGCTTGTTAGTTTTCAGGAAACGCACGATATCTGCTGCTTGCTGTGTTTCCGCACCTATCCATCTCCCTCTCTCTTTCTTTCTCTCTTCTTAAAGGGTAGGAAAGAGTATACACGATGAAGAGGGGGGGGGGTTGAACGAAGTGCTGTGTTGTCTATACGCCTCGCCCTAGCTTCTCTGTTGGCACGCGTGTGCACTTCCATTACCCGCGTACAAAGCCTCTTGTTTGTATCGTCATTGAACAACGGAGTGTGACGGGCAAGTGCTCCGAGGTCCTAAACAAAACATCCCCCCCCCCACACTACACACACACACACACAGACACCAAGAACAAAGTATGGGAAGGTGTTTGTAAAACTCAAAGAGAAGCTCCCAATTTCGGCGGACTGTGAATGAATCCTTCTTTTACCCCAACAATAGCGGCCTATATGCCTGCAAATGGCCGTGAACTGTGTCGATGTTCCCACAAGTATACGTTCGCCCTCTTTTTTCCTCGATCCGAGTTGTGTGCACTTGGGGCCCTGCCCGTCGCCAGGGAAACGTAGCAACGGCGGCGAAGAAAACAGCATCAACGAGGCGCTCTTGTTCCCACTTGTTTCAGAACGCCTCTCCGCGTTTTAAAAGGTCGATTCCTTTGTTTCAAATATTGTTTTTTTCTCGTGTTTTTCTTTTTAAAAACAACGGGATTTGTACTTGTTTAGCTTGCTTTGGGCCGTCGCTTGGTACACCATTTTTTTGCATTTTTATTTATTTGCGCGTTTCTTTTAAAGGTTACGGCGGGACAGCAAACAGAGCGCTGAGGTATTTTGGAAGCCCACTTTTTCTCCTTCATTTTCTAGAATTCTCCTTCATTTTTCTAGAGCGTTCCAATAAAAAGGTTGACTGATGTTTTGGACGTGTCATATCCAATGTCCCTTTTCCGCTGTCCCCTTGCTTATGTACGGGTAAGTTGGGGAGGCTGCCGTTTTTTTTGCTTCTTGTTGTTTCGTTTGTTTTCGTGGATTGATTTTGTTCGTATATTCGTGCTTGATATTCAACTCTTAGCTGTGCCATATCGGTTGGTTGTCTTCCATTTATTGTCTTTCGGCACTCAAGACTGCTTCTTTCTTTTTCTTTGTTGTTTTTTTGGCCCCGGGGAGGGGGAGGGGAGGGGCAGAGGCGGAGTGTTGATCGATTGAACGGATGGATGGATTCGTTTGTTCGCTCGACTTGGAGTAAACTGCGTTCCATTTGGAAAAGATTTTTCTTATTCTTTTTATTTTTTTAACTTGTATATATTTTTTTTGAGGCATGGGCGAATAAGAGTATCTGGTTGGGCAGTCGAAAGCAGTCTCCACGGTGCTAAAGTTGGAGCTGCTAAAGTTGAAATTGAAACTGCTGAAGTTGAAGGTGGTCGAAAAACCAACTCTCGTCTGCCATTCACGTGCGAAACTGGCGGTGCCCGATGAAATAGTTTCACGAAGCACCATTATATCGTCGAAAGTGAAACTGCTTTATGAGCCACCAGATGTCACTGAATTTTGAAAAGGGTGTATAGTCCAACTCATGTTTAGAAACAAACCGGAGCGCCCCTAACGGACGCCGCCGGCGCCGCGCATGCGCGATGGAGTGTGGGCAAGAAGCTCGCCGTCGCCCATAAACAAACCATTGGAAGGCGATGTTGTCGGCGTCGGTGTGAGTCCCCGTGCTCTTTTTCGCGTTGCAATTGTTGATTCCACGTCTTCCTGACAATGTCTGATTACTTTCCCGGCCTCAGCGAAATTAACGAGGCTCGTTACACCGCAGAACGTCACGTGAATAATGTGACAGGCGGCGATTCATTCCGCGTGGACGTCAAAGCCTGATTCGCATGATGAGATACTGCTCGTTATTTTCAGTCGCGACGTCGCTCTGCGCTGCAAAAGCGTGGACCTAGCGGAGATGGTCGACATCGGTGCTGAAAATAGCAAACAGAATCGGGCCAAGTGAATCAGGCACAACAAGTCGGTGGTGGCCACTGGTAACAATTATCAACATATGTAATGTTCGTATCTACTGTTTACACCGAGCCTATTTACCCCAATCAACCTTCATACTTTCGAACCTTCTGTAGTATTCCAAAGACGTTGTCGTGCCGACAAGTACCGCGTTCATTTAGGCTTGGGAAGGGCAAGAATCGAAAGACTACCTAAAAAATGCGGCGAGGTCATTGGTCATGCTTCGCGATTTAAGTGATCGAGGTAAGGCAAAGCGAAAGCCTCTTGCGCCATTCATTGCTGACTAACGCTCCCGTTATTAAAGCTACTACGACATATTAGTTCCAAAGCGAGCGACGCTCGCTCGCAGGGGCACCGCCATGTTTCCCCGCCGTCCTTACTCTGCCGGCCACGTGACCTAAAATTCCCCCTCGTAGGGAATTGCGGTTAACTTTTTACCGCGGTTAAAGTGAAGCGGCTTCGAGCAAACGGGCCCAGAAATGTATGGGACGCGGCCGGTCGTACTGCTATCTCCACGCTAAGCAGGTCCATGCGGCCGCTGAAGGTCCATGCTTCAAGGGGCTCTTACGAAGATGAATGAGTGTAATGCGAGCGAGCGGTGACTTTCTTTTTATGCAGTGCTGAGATGCTCTACTATATACGTCAACGGAACAGTCGAAATTTAAACCATGCCACTCTCTCCAGGGCCAAAGGGGTCCCATAATGCAACGCGCGCTGTGTTACATGAATGGATTTTCGCCAGTAGTCTATTCGTTCCTGCAAAAAATACACATCGCATAGAAAGAAAAAAAAATGTCGATACTGTGCCGGCCTTTGCATAAAGTGCTATTTAGGAAAATTTTCATAACGTTCGGTATAAATAGGTTATTAATTACTCGGGAGTAAATTCGCTTTTTTATTAAGTGTACAACACAGAACCTCTTGACCCGAACGATGCTCAAAGTCGTGACTTCACTTGAAAGATAGAGGCAGTACGTTTCGAGATGGAATTGGGTCCGTCTGCCTCGAAACGCTTTCTTGCGACTTGCACATTGTCGCTGTCAAGAGGTTATATTTTTTTCGTATTATTCGCAGGTGGAATTGCGTTTTAATTTCAAAAAATCCTTTTTTTCAAAATTCAGCATGGCAACTTTGATCGCTATCATCATCTCAGTGTATGGCATCTGTGCCAAGCCACTGGCGGCCTTAATTCTTGAGGCTGATTAAGGAAGAAGTTCAAGATACTACCGAGCGGAAGATTTCTGAGGCCTGCACGTTCGAGACGTGAGCGCAACACGATGCACAAATCAGATACAAGGGTTCGTAAGCGTTTATTTCGAACTGTGCTCCGACCGATCCCTTTGTACAAGTCTGGCTCCAAAGCCTTTTGATGGCGGAGATTTAATCGAGAGGCTTATGGGTCGCTGCTTTGTACTGGTCCGTTCCTATATGGTCATACCATCGAAACTCAAACAAACCAAGAAAAAAAAATTATGAGGTGATCGAAGAACCAATTTTTATCTGCCATTGATGTGCGAAAGTGACGGCGCGTCGATGAAAGTCACTTTCATGACCGCCATTATAACTTTTTGAAAGAAAATTGCTTTTTGAGTCACCGGATGGCATTGAATTTTGAAAAAGCTATATTGAGATCGGGAAAAATTTTCTAGGCATATTTAAGCCACATATTTATATCACTAACAAAAAATAACAAGAAAATCCGTTGATTGCTGTTATTTCGAGGTGTTAACGGGTTCCAATTGTACAAATGATTAGAGAGTTTTAGTAACACGTATAGCTGCAAACGTAAGCCCTCTCCGTTAGCGTTAACGCTGCGTCCTCCATACTGCGCATGAGCCATACGTACGTACTTCGGCGAGCTATGCGTACGTACGCTCGCTATCGCTTTTTGCGAGCGTACGTAGCGGTCCCCTGCGTATACATACTCGTTGCTCCCGTCGCGCACGGGGAAGCTCGAGACCACTCCAGTTTGGAAAATGGCGGCGGTGAGGCAAACCAGTGGAAGTGCTACTCGCGTTGTACGGGTTCCCTTCATTTAAGATGATCTCAACCTTGTGGAAGAAAGAGAAAGAAGAAGGGAAAAAGGGCGAGGCTTGTGGTGGGCGAGGACACGCGGAGTTCGGAGCTGGAGACAGACGGAAGAGCCGGTGCCGAGCAAGGCCTCCAACTGAAGACCCGTACCACTAGACAGCCTTGGCCCTCCTCTTCATCGGACTGTGAACTTAAGTACGGATTAAACGTTTTCCCAATGGTAGCGCTTCCTCGTGTGACTTCCTCGGAGCGAGTAGAACTCGGCCTGATCGGGCGGTATTGACAGGCGACCCACAACCTCCTCAAAGAAATCAACGCGACGAACCCTTTCGAGCGCCCACAAATATGGGTGTCGATAGCCAAGAACGTTGGCGACGCCGTCGAACCCAAAAGGTGTTTACCGTGCGGTCGGTACACGAGTGGTGCGACCTATTGCTTGCATACTTCCAAGCAAATGACGAGGCCAACATAAGATTGTAGGGATCCCCCAACACACTGGAGCGAACCATAAATAAAACTACTGGTCGCACAGCCCTAAAAAAAAAGAAAGAAAAAAAAGAAAGACAAAACACGTTTACAACAGGCAACTGGAAAGAGATTCACGCACTTCGTAGCAAAGCGAAGAGATTCGCGGTGTTGGTTTGGTTTGACCGAATACCCGCCTTGGATTGTTTAAACCAGTTCGCAGGAGCACATCTAGATGGCGCTGCAATTCTTTACGTAGCCGTTTGCCTTCCGCTATACTAAAAGTGCGCGTTCAACGCGCTTCGTAACGTTACGTCCACATCTAGCGTGCGTTGTACGTAGTGCTAACGCAAGGGTCTTTACGCTATTCTAAAACCCTCTATTGACACTCGAAACACCCGCTTCACGTGTATGAAAAAGAAAAAAAGGAACAGGTTCTTGTTTGGGTGTTTTTGACCTCTGTATCCGTTTCCAAGGCGCGAATCTTCAAAGCCTTCGATGTTAAAAAGCTTTTTAAAAACGACAGGTCCCTTTTTAAACGCAACCAACAAACTAACCGCTCTAATAGTCTTATACGGAATTTGTTCTTACAATCTTAGAAAGAGTGGCAATACGTGTTCAGCCCCGTGTGTGCACTAGTGTTTTGTGGAGACGCCACCAGTTTTACGAACACCGGTGAGTTACGTGTGCAGAACCGAGCCCATGATCGATGTCTGCGAGAGACCCCGATCGAAACAGTCCCCTTTAGCCAGGGCCTCTTTAATGAGCGCAGCAAGCAGGCGTCAAGATTCATAAGTGCGCATGCGTGCAGCCTCGCTGACGGCGCCCAAATGAGTTTTCGAATTGAATTCAGAAAGAGTCATTAATCTTCCATTTTTCCTTTCAATGCTGACAGAACTCGACCGAAAGGCAGTGCTCGCGGTAAGTAAATCGCGACACTGACCTCTTTCTGAGAGAGGTTTCCCGAGGTATAATTACATTTTTAATGAACCGGCAGCTCGTTTGTTTGGGCTAACATCGATTTGCGGGCAACAATTTGAGCGGATCTTTAAGGCATTTAGTTGTTGCGTTCTTTCTGGAGATTCAACCACTGGGTCAAGAGAGTCGAACGCCACTTCCTCCAAACAACACATAAAAAAAAAATATATATATATAAACGAAAGATGTTTGCGTCATTTTGTATATCCGCATTGGTAAGAACAAGATTAATATTTATCCTCTATTTTTAGGCAGGCGTTACAAACGCTCTGCGTCCCAGTAATAATAATAATAATAATAATAATAATAATAATAATAATAATAATAATAATAATAATAATAATAATAATAATAATATGTTTATTTTCGTAAAAAGCTCGAATCTCTAACCCACAAAAGCAAACATGTATCTCTCGCAAATATTTCAAGGAAATTAAAGAAATACACTTGCACGTATCTTACGTCACAGTAACGATTACAGCTATGATAAGTAAACAGCCGAATCAGTATAAAGATTAGGAAAGATTAGGGTTGGGGGGGGGGGGCACGGCCACCTTGCGTTAACATGTTGCTCTCCAGATCATGGCATCGCAACATCATTTGATAACACTAAGAAAAAGCACGAATCGATCGACAACACTGTTGTACGCAGCCGCATTGTGTCTTTCGTAAGCTGTCAAGTAGTAGAGTAGTGAACTTCCAGTTGCGCTTCTTCCCAAGTCCCAGTCCGACCAAGCCTAGTCGTCACGCTCAAAAGCGCCTCCAAACTTTTTCACTTTGCAACGAATATCGGCGCGCCCGTCTTGCGTTTTATCATAGCCTCCTATATTGGAGAATATGGTTTTATGCATCCCTAGTGTTTGTGGTTTTTTTTTTTTACCTTTCAGGTACGACCGAGATAATATCATCTATCTCCTTTTCTTTCTCTTTCTCTCTCTCTCTCTCTCCCCGCGCGCAAATATGTATCGCAATGCGCTAAAAAAAAAAAAAAGAGAGAAGGAAAGAAGAGTTTAGAGAGCGCCCAAACTTTAATCTTGTCTCAGCTGCAACGTATAAACACACTCTTGGTGCCGCTTCGGAATAATAATCGGATCACCTCCAGCTTCCAGTTCCCTCGACCTGCATATCTTCGTCTCCGACTCCTTTTATTCTGCCTCTTTTCTTTCCTTTTTTTTTTTTTTTTTTTGCGGAGCTTCTTTGTGTATTGAACTGTGCTGGCAGGCGGCGATCACGTGGGAAGCAAACACCGGCGCTTCCCCTATACCAAGTTCACGCCTAAAGTTGTTGACAGTGCGGTGGAAGCTAAGCGCTCTTCGGACCAATCTGCAGCCTCCCTTTCATCACCTGACCCCGCTTTTTGCACGTGGATAGGGCCGAGAGCGTGATCACGTGGCGAAAGAAAGACGTACCACTGTTCCATTGAGCGCGTATAAACCTTCCAACGCACTTTCAGCATATAGGGCGAAAATGGTGTATAGAATGGCAGCCAAACTCGACCTTTTCTTCGCGGGCGCTTGGAATTCTGGCAGCTTATAATACTATCCCGTGTGGCACGGTCACGGATAAAAAAAAAAAGAAAGAAAATAAACACACCAAGCGTTGACTGATACAAAAAACAAGGCAATAAAAATCGCGACAGATTAACTACAGGTAGTAGGAAAGAGCGACTTTCTTTGCCTTTTTTTATTTGTTTTTTAAATTTTCTTTTGGAATAAATAATCCGCGTATCTTGATGTTAATTTACGTTTGTGGATTCTGGTCGTGCCGCGCGGGTGCTCTCGCCCTCGCTTGGTGGAGGAGCCGTTAGGCGGATATAAACCCGTTAGCTTAAAACACGTTTTCAGCGAAGAAAGTTGAGGCAAAACCGCTTATTTTATCTTTTTTTTCTTCTGGCAATTTGCGCCCTGTCTCTGGAATTTAAAAAAAAAAAATTTTTGTGTGTTTTTATGAATTAGAATTTTGCGATGCTGTAAGAAAGTTGCATAAGCTGTTTTTCTACGACGTTGACCCGTGTTTCTTTTGTGCCGAGTTTCGTGTCGCTCGATAAGTCATGTCGACCGCTGGAAATTCGGTGTCGTTTCGTAAACAAATAAGTGAAATCTGTGCCGCACCGTGTAAAGTTGAAACTTGACGTGGTGCGGACGTTTATTATGATGAGGCCTGTCGAATTTAGTAGTATGTTGATGACAATTACACGTGCGGTACACGCTTTTCTGTAGCCTAATGTGGCATGCACTTGTCAATGTGTGCTGCGTACGAAAGGGATTTTGATGCGGAGTAGGCACCAAGTAACGGACTGTGCACCGAGTACATACGCCGGGTGCGGACCATATAAGAAAACACGTTTTCTCTCGACCAAAATTTGCCTTGGCGGGTTATGCACCGGATGCAAACTCTAATCCAAAAAAAAATTGGCAAATCCATACGGGCAATACTTACGTGTGCAGAATGGCGATGCAGGCGATTCTCCATGTATGGCCTAGTGCTCCGGCTGGCGCAGTAGTTTACAACGCGAGAGAACTGCAGCCAGCTGGAAAACATCGCCTTCCCGCACAGACAAAAATAAGAAAAATATAGGCTGGTGGTTTAGGAGTATGGTTTGTTTCGAGAGTTTGCGCACGATCTACGCCACGCGTAATACTGCTCTGTAAACTTGAAGATACAGTTCAGCACTTTTTTACTTCGTCCTGTTATGACATAGAACACATAATCTATACAACTTCACAAAGTTTAAAAATTATTTCGCATAAGTGTCCCGCTTCTATAAGACGCGCGATCGAAATTTCGCACCCTTGCTCTTTTCTACGCCGAAAAAAATAATGTTCAATATCTACAAAAAAAATAAAAAATCTTGGTAGGTCTAAATTAAATTTACGTCATAATTTGCGCAGTGATGAGAAAGAAACGTGCTCTTCAGCACATACACGCAGAATGTTTTGTTTGCGTGAGGAGTTTTGTTAGCCAAAACGTCTCCTAACCAGGGTGCCGAACCGAACCCGAACCGAAAACCGGATCAAAACCGTTATTTTTGACCGAACCGGTTGAAAACCGAAACCGAAACTGAACACTTCATACTGAACCCGAACTGGAACGAAACCTTAAGATATGATGTTGCGGTTACCGGCTCAACGAAAGCGGTTCAGGGCCAATTGCGTCAATAATTGGTTTTAATGGGAAAAGTTGCGGGCGTATTTCTTCCTTATATTGCCGAGACTAATCCTATACAGAGGCATACCTCGGCAAACCTCACTCATGAGGGCCCTCACTCACCCTCACTCACCCTCATCTTCACAGGTGAGGTGAGGGTGAGTGAGTTTCTGAACCAGGAAAATTCATGAGTGTGAGGGTGAGTGAGTTTCTGAACCAGGAAAATTCATGAGTGTGAGGGTGAGTGAGGGCCGTGAGGGCCGTGAGGGCTGTGAGGGCCGTGAGTGCGTGAGGGCCGTGAGGGCGGTGAGTGCGTGAGGGGCGTGAGGGGTGTGAGGGCAATGAGTGCGTGAGGGGCGTGAGGGGTATGGAGGGCCGTGAGGGCGGTGAGTGCGTGAGGGGTGTGAGGGCCATGAGTGCGTGAGGGGCGTGAGGGCATGAGTGCGTGAGGGCGTGAGGGGTATGAGGGCCGTGAGGGTGGTGAGTGCGTGAGGGGTGTGAGGGCCGCGAGGGCCGTGAGTGCGTGAGGGGTGTGAGGGCCATGAGTGCGTGAGGGGCGTGAGGGGTATGAGGGCCGTGAGGGCGGTGAGGGGTGTGAGGGCCATGAGTGCGTGAGGCCTCCTTCAGACGGAGCAACTTTCTCAGCAATTTCGGTGTTGCTGGCGGGTTGTTCCCTAGCTTTCCCTAGATCGACACGAATTGTTGAGATCGGGTCCGGCTCAAAACAAGCGAGCAACTCGGAGCAATTCGAAGACGTTGAAAGCGGCTGCATCCAATCAGGGACGCGATATTTTCACGTGATACCTCGTGCCGGTGATGATGACAACAAAAGACTTGGTTCTGGTTTGAAATTGATCGTTTTTGGAAATAAACTGTTTTAATAAACTGAGGGCGATGAGTGCGTGAGTGTGTGAGGAGTATGAGTGCGTGAGGGGCGTGAGGGCGGTGAGTGCGTGAGGACAACGAGTGCGTGAGGGCCATCAGTGGTGTGAGGACGGTGAGTGAGTGAGGGGTTTGAGTGCGTGAGGGGCGTGAGGGGCGTTAGGGCGGTGAGTGCGTGAGGGGCATGAGGGCCGTGAGGGGTGTGAGAACCATGAATGCGTGAGCGGTATGAGCGCGTGATGGGCGTGAGGGGCGTGAGGACCGTGAGGAGTGTGAGGCTAGTAGTGCGTGAAGGGCATACGTGCGTGGAGGGCGGTGAGGCGCGTGAGTACTATGAGTGCGTGAGGGGTGTAAGGACCGTGAGGGCGGTGGGGAGAGTAAAAGGCATCAGTTCGTCAGGGATCTGAGCTCAAATGAAGCGCTTCCATTTGCATGTGGGGCTTTTGCGAGACGATGAGTTCTCTGTGAGGCCTGATTTCGCTTGAAGGCGTAGATAATTAGTGAGTGGTCGCGCGGGTATTGGCCCTTGGGGCCTCTCGCGGCATCTCCCGGAAAGTAAGATCGACGCTCGCCTCGCAAAAATTTCGCCGCGCGGATGCTTGCTGCGGTTTGGTTATTGGGTAACGGGTAAGAAAGAAGGAGTTTGTGCGAGCTAAGGCTCACTGCTTGGCGATATTTGATAGCGCGGTTTGCGCAACTAGCGTTAGGTTGGCCGTTTTCTTTGTTATGTTTGAGAAAAAAGGAAGCTGGGTCGGAATGATTAAGAGTTCGCTCGCTCGCCGCTTCAGACAGCGAGTCGCCGGTGAACGGGTGGCGTTTTGCTGGTTGACGGCGGATGAAAAACGGGCGCTGTGCTCTATAGTAGAAGTTACTGCTTGAAGCGCTCTGACTTTAGAAATCTTTGCAGACGGCGCATGCAAACGCAAGTGAACTGCGAGCAGTCGCCCTTAGCCTCTACTCTTTTGTTCTAATTGTATAGGCTGTTCGAAAGAAAAAAAGTACACAAGCACGACTTTCTGGACAAATATCCTCAAAACATCATGTTGATATTGGTTGATTTTGAGCACTAGTACACTCTATCCGGTAACACAATATGAAACTTGATTTCATTATTTCTTTGCATTGAAGAATTGGGCGATCAGTTCACTGTTTATTTCGTTAAAGAGCACTGCTGAAAAATCATATTTGCTTCATGTAATCGACCGATATTTATTATGTCAGTCATTCGGTCCGTACGCACTACGTTTGCTGGAAACAAAAGGTTTCGGAGTGCTGGGCCTTTGTATGCGCACCTTTCGCTTCCGGCAGAGGGTCACCTGTCGATGAGTAGACTCCGTATCCCCTCAGAAGCACTAATGCCAAAATTAGCGCTTGCAGAAAAGCCGGAATTTCTTGTGAAAACCCGCTAGCTCGTAACTAAAAATTATAGAAGTGGTGTTTTAACTTCCTCAAACACTGTGACCATTCGTAATTATGAATTTTATGAATTTATGGATTGCAAGCTTAAGTCACTCGTGATACAAATCAGCTGCACTGCGATTTGTCCACAGCCAGGAATTATCTTCAAAAACATCTGGCACGTTAATTTTGTTCTTGTAGTTCTATTGCACAAGACGACAGTGCACCAATAAATTGGCTTATTATGAATCGAAAAGTCACGCAAAAATAGATAAAAAATGATTAAAACCTAATTGAGATATCAGCACACGAAAGAGCAATTGAATGTAGTAGACATGAGCACATGCATAAGCGGAAAGCGTGTAAGGCTGTAGGCAAGCTGGCGTTCTTCGAGTTTTTTAACCCTGTCACTAGTAGCTGTACGTTGCATTTATAAAATGTATTATGCTAAGAAAAAAGCTATTCAAAGACATGTATACATTTGCTAATGGTGCTGCCGACAAGATCAATGGCGAATTAGAAATTCCAGGTATGTATTGATATTGTTGAATTACGTGTAAGGTCAAACGGTAAACAACGCTCGGTACTAAGTTTTAGTTAACCCGAGATTAGGACAATTGAATCGGCACCAGAGAAGGGACGTGCGTTCCAAAGTAATGTTTCAGGTCTATAAACGTTGGGGAGTAGTACTTAGTTCGCAGTTATCCAACAGTGCCCAGCTACAGCAGAAACAACGTTGAGCTCTAGCGGCGAGACACACGCACGGTTTCATTTAGACTCAACCAGTGAGGTATGCACTCGCAATCTTTTATTTCTCTCAAAATTTCACAACCATCCTTTATAAAATAAATCATATCACTATAGCACATTATACAATTCTGAGCATATATATGTATATATGGGCGGTTTCATTTGGATTCAGGCAACGAGTGGTAGTCGTATTTTTTTATTTTGCTTCAAATTTTTATATTTTGTGGAGCATGTACCTAGAAGAACCATCATTTTTATTTTCATGTCCTGACATGATTAGTTCCTGAGAAAAAAATCTCAAAGAAGCGGGAAAGAACTACGAGGTTTTGACGATTGTCGTGTGTGGCGTTCTTTAATCACTCTCAATCTCAAAGCTTTCAAAAGAGAACGTCTATATTTTTTTAGTGTGATATATAGGCATGTAGGTAAGTCGGCATTATAACTGCTATTTATTATTCGTCGCTCCAATTTTTGTAAAAATCCCCGAACATGCCTCCGCGAACAACTGTGACCTAAACTGCGGATTTTTTTTTTAGTGGACTATGTTTAGTTTTGTTTTTAATATAATACTACGTGTAGAACCTTTCATTGTCTTCCACATTATGTAAAGTTTGTGCCTTTATCACGTACGAGTACTGAGAAATAAATTATGAAACAGAGAAGGTTTTCACTTTTTGTTCAATTTCAGCACACTGTAAAAAAAAAAAAAAAAAAACTTTAATTTTTTTTGCGTTGCGTTTTTTACACTTTTTTTTAGCCAGAATACATTCTGTTAGAGTTATATGCACTAGTTTTGAGTTTTAAGCCTCTAAATGTGCTATAAAGAGCAAATGTTGATGGTGGGTTTATGGGTTATAGCTGTATATTTTATTCTTTATTATAATAATCTAAGGGACGTTGAATAAATACTCATATAAAAAACATGAATGTCGTTAGGCGTATAATAACAAGTTTGCAATTCCAAACGTCGAAACACTATAAAATCGCAACTGCCGGGAGCGGGTTTTCAGACAATTTCTGCCGGTGCCATGATTGGAGGGGCCTCAAGCCTAAACCCTATGCGCTACATAATCTATACTACGTTAGAAATATCAAAGTATAATATTGTAAAACATTAGAGTAAAATACGCTCCCTATTGGAAACCTAGATTTTTAAATGCGAAATTTTATATTTTTAATGCTAAATTCATGTTGATAACAGAACCAAATCATTTTTCAGCATATTTAAAGGCTTAAAACTCAAAACCAGTGCATATACCTCTAACGGAATGTATTCTGGGTAAAATAAGGGTGTAAAAAAACGCGAAGCAAAAAACAAAAGAAAAATATTAAAAATGTTTTTTTTATACAGCGTGCTGAAATTGAACGAAAAGTGAAAACCTCCTCTGTTTCATAATTTATTTTTCAGTACTCGTACGTGATTAAGACACAACCTTTACATAATATGAAAGGCAATGAAATGTTCTACACGTGGTATTATTTTAAAAACAAAACTAAACATAGTCGACTAACAAAAAAATCCGCAGTTTAGGTCACAGTTGTTCGCGGAGGCATGTTTGGGGATTTTTACAAAGATTGGATCGACGAATAATAAATAGTAGATGGAATGTCGTTTTACTGACTTGCACATATATCACAACAAAAAAATATCGAAACTTTCTTTCAAAAAAATATCGAAACTCTCTTTTGAATACTTTGAGATTGAGAGTGGTTCAAAAACGCCACACACGAAAATCGTCAAATCCCACCATCGGCATTTGCTCTTTTTTAGCATTTTTAGACGCTTAAAACTCAAAACCAAGGCAAATACTTTTAACGGAATGTATTCTGGCTAAAAGAAGAGTGTAAAAAGAACGCAACGCGAAAAAAAAATTAAATGTTTTTTTTTTTTTTATACAGCGTGTTGAAGTTGAACGAAAAGTGAAAACCCTCTTGATAAGCCTGCTGAAGGCTCCCGTCGTGAATTCTTATGAGCTTTGGAATATTTCCTGGGTTGCCAAAGGCAACCCCGGAAATATTTGACATTTTCAATTACTATTACCAACGTTACTCAAATCTATTTTCAATGGTACAGTATCAATAGTTTTCAATAATCGAGTACCGATAGCACGCAATCGATATTTTTGCGGTAGTCGACCATCGATAGTGTCATCGATAGTTTTTACGGTACTCGGCTCCGGATGTATTGATAGTTTATACATATGTACCGACAGTCAACCAACGATCGCATACTATTGATAGTTTTATAATAGTATACTCTTGACAGTACAGGGTTTCAGCAGATTGTGTTCGCACTCCGATAACGATAGGATGCGGGCGCAAACACAGTTGTCGGTTGTCGATGTAGCGCGTATCGCTATCAGAGCTGTAGAAATATCTGCTGAAAAATATACAAATCCCCCTGTTCACAGACTGCACTGAGGTGAAGTCCCTATATGATATTCACTGGTAACAAAAAGCATATCGAGGGGCTTTACACCGAGGCCCTTAAGCGCCTTATCGGTCCGCCAACGAAACAGCGCCGCGCACGCCATCAAGAATACTTGCACGGCCCTACAAAGAGACGACGGGACCGCCGTAACGATACGATGGATCCTGGGACACGATGGGCACCCCGGCAACGAGCGGACCCACGAGCTGGCGAGCGAGGCTTCACGACACCGCTCCCGGCACGGGGACCCGACGTGGCTGACACCCTTCCAAAGACCCCGAGGAGCGCTGGAGCCGCCGCCAACGAAGACGGCAGGGCCTGCTTCCTACAATCATACCTTGGCAAACCTCACTCATGAGGGCACTCACTCACCCTCACTCACCCTCATCCTCACAGGTGAGGTGAAGGTGAGTGAGTTTCTGAACCAGGAAAATTCATGAGTGTGAGGGTGAGTGAGGGCCGTGAGGGCTGTGAAGGCCGTGAGTGCGTGAGGGCCGTGAGGGCGGTGAGTGCGTGAGGGGCGTGAGGGCCATGAGTGCGTGAGGGGCGTGAGGGCTGTGAGGGCGTGAGGGGTGTGAGGGCCGTGAGGGTGGTGAGTGCGTGAGGGGCGTGAGGGCCATGAGTGCGTGAGGGGCGTGAGGGCCATGAGTGCGTGAGGGGCGTGAGGGCTGTGAGGGCTGTGAGGACCGTGAGTGCGTGAGGGGTGTGAGTGCCGTGAGGGCGGTGAGTGCGTGAGGGGCGTGAGGGTGAGTGAAGGGCTGAAGGTGAGTGTGAGTGTGAGTGTGAGGGTGAGTGAGGGGCTGAGGGTGAGTGTAGCTGTGAGGGTGAGGGTGAGTGAGGGGCTGACGTGAGTGTGGCTGTGAGGGTGAGGGTGAGTGAGGGCGACCTAAAATGCCGACCTCTGTACAGAGGTCGGCATTTTAGGTCGCCCTCACTCACCCTCACCCTCACAGCCACACTCACCTAAGCCCCTCACTCACCCTCACCCTCACAGCTACACTCACCTTCAGCCCCTCACTCACCCTCATCCTCACAGTCACACTCACCTTCAGCCCTTCACTCACCCTCACTGAACCTCACAGCCCTCACGCACTCACCGCCCTCACTGCCCTCACCGCCCCTCACCACCCTCACGCCCTCACGCACTCATGGCCCTCACGCCACTCACCGCCCTCACGCCCCTCACTCACTCATGGCCCTCACGCCCTCACCGCCCTCACGGCCCTCACGCACTCATAGCCCTCACGCCACTCACCGCCCTCACGCCCCTCACGCACTCACCGCCCTCACACCCCTCACGCACTGATGGCCCTCACGCCACTCACCGCCCTCACGCCCCTCACGCACTCATGGCCCTCACACCCCTCACGCACTCACCGCCCTCACGGCCCTCACACCCCTCACGCCCCTCACGCACTCATGGCCCTCACGCCACTCAGGCCCGCTTCAGATGGGGCAATTTCGCCCAGAAACTTGACGTCGCAACACCAGCAACACGGGCCGCCCGCGTTCACAAGCAGCAACCAATTCCTGCAATTTGCCATCATCATCATGAAATTTTATTTTTCTTGCACTATTTAGACATACAATTAAGCGCTATAAACGTGTTATTGTGCATTTAAACCTCGTTGAGAATACTAATGCATCTTTCTGAAACAGTTTATTTCCAAAAACGATCAATCTCAAACCAGAACCAAGTCTTTTGTTGTCATCATCACCGGCACGAGTTATCACGTGAAAATATCGCGATCGCGACCTTGATTGGATGCAGCCGCTTCAAACGTCTTTAAATTGCTCCGAGTTGCTCGCTTGTTTCGAACCCGACCCGATCTCAGCAATTCGTGTCGATCTAGGGAAAGCTAAGGAACAACCCGCCATCAACACCAAAATTGCTGAGAAAGTTGCTCCGTCTGAAGGGGGCCTCACGCACTCACCGCCCTCACGCCCCTCACGCACTCATGGCCCTCACACCCCTCACGCACTCACCGCCCTCACGGCCCTCACACCCTCACGCACTCATGGCCCTCACACCCCTCACGCACTCACGCTCACGCCCTCACACCGCTCACGCCACTCACACACTCACCGCCCTCACGGCCCTCATGGCCCTCACACCCCTCACGCACTCACCGCCCTCACGCCACTCACCGCCCTCACGCCCCTCACGCACTCATGGCCCTCACACCCCTCACGCACTCACCGCCCTCACGGCCCTCAGCACTCACGGTCCTCACAGCCCTCACGGCCCTCACTCACCCTCACACTCATGAATTTTCCTGGTTCAGAAACTCACTCACCCTCACCTCACCTGTGAAGATGAGGGTGAGTGAGGGTGAGTGAGGGCCCTCATGAGTGAGGTTTGCCGAGTATGGTCCTATATACTGTCAGATATTTTTACATTTCATTTTGTTGCATACGTATTAAAAAAATGCATCATCATCATCAAAAGCAGAGACACAAAGAGACCGCGTGGTGAGCGAGCTCGCTCAATTACCGCCTCTTCTTAGGCATCTGGAGAGCTTGCAAGTTTACTCTGTTTCTTGGATTGACCCATGAGTGGCGTGGCGGCGGTGGATTTCAAAGCACCGCTTGGCCGTTTGGCTACGAAACGTCCAAGTGTCGGAACGGTTTGAGGCGGCACTCTAGGCTCAGAGGCTTACGAGTCCGCGAATGTTTGACCTCAAGATAGACCGCAGTTGCAATCGATGAGCCATTTAGCCAATCGAGCACCGAGAGCGCACCACGTGCTGCTGGAATCTTTTCTGGAGGAGTCGCGCGCCTCAACAAAAACGAGGACATTCTCCGTTACTGAGAGAACCACAAGCTTGAACGACCAGAACTCTATCAGCTAGTCGAGGTTGCTTCGGCAGCGCCAGCTACGCAAGTCAGCGATAGAGCGAACCTTCTCAGGTCTCAAGTTAGTGCTTTCACCACTTCGAGCCAACTTGGAACGAGTCGATGATAGACAACATCATGTTAATTTGCGCGAACAGAAAGGCGCCATAAGTATATATAACCCTATAACATGTAAACGATCTAGTGGGGTTTGATCAAGTATATTCATCTTTCGCTATGGGATAAATTAATTCGAAATTAATATAATGATTTCAATACGCCCCCGCTTTTTGTGTAATTTTTTAAAATTTATTTATTTGTTTAGACACTTTAAGCACCCTGGGCAGTATTTGATAAGAGATCGGTTACAATGAAAACAGGTAACAAACTTGTATCAGTGCGCAAACAAACACGGACCCAGGAAAGAAGTGGATAGGACTAGCGCTGGGCCTCAACTGAACGTTTAATGGAAAAGGAGCACCACGAAAAACAACCAAATCACCAGACCGTCACTGCATCAACACGTGCTCAAAAAAGCTATTTCTTTTCTTATGTAAATATATCGAGGTTTGGTTGACGTAGTGGACTCTTTCCTCTCCTACCTCGTAGGCTTCCAGCAGTTCGCGTTCAGTTTTGTCAGTTTTCAATACGCCCCCCCCCCCCCCAAAATCGTGATGCTCTCAAATTTCGGCACACACAAGCAAGTGACGCAGTGTAAAGGAAGGTGGCCTCCCGAGGTTGACCGAAGTGACAGTGCGTGCTCACATGCTCGGTCATTGACACATCAACCAGTGTGGCCGATGTATACACGACCACAGCTTAACGGGATTCGATAAACTACCCCAACTGCGCACTCGACGTACCTGTTTCTGTGTTTTACGGCACATTTGTTTCCTCTCGTTCCCCTGTCTGCCACTCTGCAGCTAGCTGCGAGAACTCACTGAGCGCCAAAACCAGATAGCATGTCTAGAAAAACACGTGTGTGCAGAGCAAAATAAACAAAAAGATATAAAGGGCAGGTAATCCAGCTAGAGACCTTTTTACAGTTTACAAAATTCACAAACCAGCGTGCGGTCTTCACAGCCGAGCACGTGCGTGTTCATCGCTTCGGAAAGCGAGCAAAGCACTTATCAACCAGGTGAAAAATGCTGAGTCACTGAGCTGTGAACGCACGCGCAGCGTTTGGCATACCGCAGAAGAGAGCAACAGCGCATGCTCAGAAGGCGCTGCACAGCCCGGCAAACAAAGATGTCAGCGCGCAGAAGGCGATTTTTGGAAATGTCTGTACGCACGAGCACTAAAGATGGCACCGGACACAAGCTCTTTTTTGGAGAGGTCTATATAGACCCATCCCGAAATTACACCCTCCTCTGGCAGAGTTTGAAATACTGCACAGCTGGGTGTGCGAAAGACACCATAAAAATGACAAGCCCATCGCTTATATATAGTTCACTTAAGAACAGTATTATACAAGCAATAAATAGCCTTGACACATTAATGGTGTGTTTTGCGCACGTCACTGTGCAGGTTTTTCAGATCTGCCTGAAGAGGAGTAGTTTCGGATGGGTCTATGGCAAATATCTCGTGCTCAGAAAATGCTGTAAGAAGTGCTCGGTCAATATTCAAAGGTCGAGTTAGGAACCGGTTCGAACCGGTTCGCTCTTATTAAAACGGGTAACCGGAGGGATATTATGTGCGCTACCCTAACCCGGCACCGAACCGGAACAAAATACAATTCTACTGAACCCGAACCCGAACCGAAATAATGACCGGTTCGACACCCTGCACCTCGTCATGGGGTCGACTCCGCGATGCCCACAACACTGCACAGGACATAAGTATAGCGTGTGACATCCGGTATTGATGATCATTGTATTCGACCGCCCCTCGTGCTGCGATGAAAAGCGTAACTATATACGCTCCTATTTAATTCCGCCTTGAAGGATATAGTGAACGGTATGGGCGCGAGGCTAAAGCTGCGAAAGACTCCGATATCGTAAAATGGATACTTCCTTTTGAAAGCCACGAATTGTTTGCAGCGCTAGTAAAGACACTGGCGTAAGAACGTGTAGGACTTCCTCGATGCTTTCTAGTATTTTACGATCAATCGCGCATGCACGGGCGGCACTTTGGAAAGCGACGCCTTCGTGTCCTTGACAGCACTGCACGCAAGTTGTGAAATGGAGTATAACCTTTCCCGTATTCCTTATCGCTATAGCTATGGAGGCCTTGTCTTCCCTTTCTGTATACGAGCGCCTAATCACCCCTAATATGGAAACAATGGGTGCTCGAAAACAGGTGTTCCCACATTAAATATCATGGTACTAACAATCCTTTGTGGCGTCACGTGAACTTTTAACGTACAGTCGGCACGGAATGAAACGCGAACAAGGAGCGCATGGTTTTCGACCCACGCTGAGTCACCTAGAGACGCCACACCGAAGGTTTGGATGCACTGAGCAAGAGTCTAACACATCGAAGGAGGAGCCATCTTCTTGCAGCTCCCATCTGGTTCAGCTGGTGCAGCATCTAGCGAAAACCATGCACCCACTGTTCGCGTTTCATTCCGTGCTGACTGTCACACGCGCTGTCTAGCACAACCGCCGTGCACGCGCGCCTGTGCTACAGGTTTACCGCTACTTTGTGCAAACAACACTGTAGTACCAGCGAAAGGGTCATTATACGCTTACGCTTATGACTTCGGCTTCGCTCGCACTGATGATGAAACGAAGTGTTCATCATGCATGTGCTGCAGCACGCGACGTTGTCACGCCATGCTGCTGCTCATTCCCACTTTTTCTTGCCGAGAAAAAAATGGCTGTGCGAATGTATGTTCTACGGTGGTTACACGGTGATACATAGAGGGAGAGGAGGCGATGAGAACGTGCGACGACGTCAGAATACTTAGGTAGTAATTCAATCACAGTAATTCAATTACTGTAATTTAGTTACTTTTCTTAGTAATTTGTAATTGTAATTAATTACTTTCGGCAAAAATGAATTGTAATTTAATTACTTTCTAGTGTTAGTAATTGCGAAATTTCAGGCACAATTGCAATTACTTTTACAAGACTTTGTTGAGCCGACGGAACCTCTCTGAAAGCCTCAGCGCTCGCACAAGCGGCCTAGCGCTCGGTGACACACTCGCACACATAGACACGCATGCACATACACACACAACAAAAATAGTAGTGCGTTGTTTGTTGTTTTGTTGCTTACATTGCGGGCTGAGAAACAATCCTCTTTGGAGTCTACCTCAACGGCGCCGTGTGGCGCCGTCTGCGTAGCGAGCAAGAAAACAATAACGTAAACATGCCAAAATATTGAAGAAAAAAAAAGAGCTTCAGCTTTCAGCAAAGCTTAGAAATTTTAATTCTCTATGATTTTTTTAGTTTTTTTTTCCAGTTTTAACGTATTTCTTACAGTACTGTCGCATATTTGTATCTTTGTATGATTTTCAACTTTATTTCCTGTTGGTTTTACTTCGGATATTATTTGCATAAGCATTTTGGAGACTGACCTCGCACCTGAGAATATTGTCACCAATGATTCGGAAGCCTGGATTCGGTTCTTATAGATTTCTGAGCCATTATAATTCCAACTCGATGTAAATAATTTACAATACCATGATGTTTGTATGCGAATGCAGTCGTATTAGCGTGTGTGGATTAATACTTGTAAAATATTGATATATGACTATGTGTCGCATTTTTATTTGCCGAGCTAACAAAAGTCTGTCAACCCAATTTTTTCGTTAGCCGTCTGGCGTCTTCCAGCGTAGGAACTAGTTTATTTTTATTTATTAAAAATATAAGAACGTAGTACTTCATTGCCCCAAACTGCGAATTTTTATCATGAATTTAACAAAATTCATAAAAGGAAAGTACAATACGTGACATTTATGCAGCGATGCGAGCCTCCTCAAACATTGCGGCAAGGAATGAACAAATACGTTGCATTCTATACAGCTCATTTAAAGTTATATGTCCCAAGTCGGGTCCCTCTCAGAAACAAGTAATTGTAAAGTAATTTCATTACTTTTGAAAGGTAATTTGTAATTGTAACTGATTACTTTTCACGTAGTAGTAATTGTAATTCTACTTAAACTACTTTTAAAGCAAGGTAATTGTAATTAAATTACATTTTGAAAGTACTTTACCCATGTATGGCGTGCAGAAACGAGATTCGCATCTGCGCATGCGCGGTACGAACAGCAGCGCCACTGCCGTGGCGCGACGTGAGAGAGTTCACAGGCGCGGCAGCAGCAGCGGCCAGACCGCGTGGATAGGATGTTGACCGACGCCGCCCCGGGACGAGCCGCCGGCATCGGTTGCCCTCCGCGAATATCCCGGTCACCGTCATGGGAGCGGAACGGGGTTGGCTGCTCTGATCGGGCGGACCGACGACCTTGGCTGAGGTCGCCCCTTTCCTGCGTCCGTCGAGCCTCTTTCATCTGACCGCCTCTCGTGCAGATCATCCGGAGAGGACGCTATCCGATGCGGTCTTTCCCCCGGCTTCGGATAAACCGCGGACGACGTGATCCCTGTTTTTGGGCCCTCGGCCGTGTTAATCTGCGTACCGTCAAGGGGGAGGCAAAATAGGCCTGTTTCTATCAGCTGGCGCAAACGCGTTTGTAAGACGCGACCATGAATATACACTCTAAAAAAACTCCCGTGCGTCTACTTTCCCGCACAACACTCGGAGAGCCAATCACCGCAACTTACGGAAACATATGTTTAGACTAAAAAAAACTTTCAACCTTTCCACTCTGGTGAAGAAGGAAGACCAGCGAAGCTGTACGCTCGTCCCGTGTGTTTCTTCTTCGTCGATCGTCTGTTTTGGGCGCTGTTTCCTACGATGAATTCCCACCAACTCGCCCAACTATCCATTCTTCTGTGAGAGCTGGAAAGGTTGCCGCCATCTATGAGCGACGGCGCTCATAGAGTGCGGTAGCTGTCCAGAGTTTTGTGTAGTTTTGTGTCGTTTGGTAACGGACACGAAATTGGGGGAACTAGCCCATGACAGCTCCGATGTAAAAACGCTGTCTGAGTTGTGACATTAAGCAATGCAAAACGTCACGCTTGAATTGCCTAATGTCGCAACTCAGACTGCGTTTTTTGGTCTAAACGTATGTTTCGGCATCGTCATTCGCTGAGCTGTCTCCGTAAGCTGCGGTGATTGGTTCTCCGAGTGTTGTGCGGGAAAGTAAACGCACGGCCTTTTTTAGATTGCCAGCATCTATCTGTGAAAGTGCGCAGAGCATCTGAAAGATCTAAAAAAAGTATACACATACAAAAAGAAAAATGCAGCTCGCGCTTTTCGTGTTTTACCAAAATGACGAGAATACTTTTTTTTTTTTTTGTAATGCCAAGCTTTTCACATTTATAACTTTTTAAGGTGGTGATTTGACCAGTTGGCTCATAGCTATGGAAAATGGCTCCGAAATAACACCTTTGGACAAAATGTCCAGACAAATGCCCATCGAGTCAAAATGTCCAACATGAATTTGTCTCCTTGGACACTCTGATCTGCTATCGTCACGTTGTGACTACCTCTGTTTCCTTTTCTTTTTCTTTTTTAGAAAGATACCGATTTTTGTTTTGTAATGTGTTGGTTTTTGATGTTAAAACAATAACTAAAGCAGTTTTTTTTTTTTAGTTTTGGTGTTGAGAAATTAACGTGGAGACGGAAACGTTTGTTCACGACTCACGGGTCGTAAACTGAGGCATCAAGACCCGGAATCGGCACTTCGCAAGGAACGCTTCGAAGTCGCTTTACGACGTACATTAGAAATGAATAATGTCTGAACTTTTCGGATCTGACTCTCCGAAAAATGTCTGCCATCGAAGGTGTTCAGAAAAGTGCCAGCTTTTGCCATTGGTGTGCGAGATTTCCACTTGTTTTGCACAAAATTCGTGGTCTACCTTCAGTTTTGTGCGTCTGGAATTTTTAACGAGATCTCTTAATCGCGGGATGTCCAAATTTTTGTACACGGAATTTTTTTGGACTTAATTTTTTTAAGAAAACATGTGACCTGGAGCGGCATATTTCGTGCTGGTGAGTGACCTTCCTGAATGTGTCGATCTGCAAGAATATAGATTTTTCAGTGACTTCTTTTATTTGGGAAACAGAAATGATAGAGTTTGAAAATTAAGAACAGTTTTGCCAAGGAGTGCATTTTACGTTTAGTGCTGGAGTCTTTCGACTGGCCGTAGGATGGTCCCCAATGCTGGAAGTCGTTATTGAATTTCTTTTTCACCTTGATTTTTTTTTGTGTGTGTGTGTAAGGGGGGGGGGGGAGAGTAGGCGTCCCGTCTTCACTTACTTCCTCTTTAGGCGGCAAATGTACTCCCTCACGTCGTAAATGTTCCTGCTCCTTTGTTGTTTGTCTCGATCTCTGTTGTATCCATTTACTTGTTTCGTATATTAGTTTTGTATTCTTTGATCTCCGTTGTATCCATTTGATACTTTCTTATATTATTTTCTATTCCTTGCAAGCTGACTGTGTAAAAAAGCTGATGGCCCCTACCAAAAAAAAAAAAATAACTTCATTGACGTTTTTTATTGTTTTTTTTTTTCGCAGCTATTAGACACAGCTATGTCTGAAATAAATCATTATCGTATATCGAGGCTAATTCACACATTCGCGTTTGTTTTCAACGGAGTGGGTTGTGCAGCCTCGTGCTCGCTTACTTTCTGAGAATAACACTGGCGTCATCAAATGGTACACCCACCTAAACCAGTTTGCCATTTGCGTATATATTTTTTTTCCGCGTCATTTTTCTATTTTGGATTTGAGAAATCAAAGTTATAAAACGACCATTTTTCATAGAGCGCACATTTGATCTCGCAAGTAGTGCAAAACCTTGACACTAGTTACTTCCGGGGCTATCTCGTAGAAGACACCAACTCGGTTGCCACTTGCCAGCCAACGCAAGTGTGGGAACCAGCCTTTACTTGCTTGGTGGTTCGCACGTGGCTTCTCCGAGAGACTGCGACGAGACGAGTCTGAACGGGAAGGCGGGTATACTTTGTTTAAATTTTCTCTTCCGAGCTCTCTGGACGCTCTGAAGTCTGGGAGGGACGTAATGGGCGTACATCTTTGGTCAAAGTGCGTCGAGACGCGTGAGGCTCAAGCCCGAGTTTCTGAAGAGCCCGAGCGCCGATCGTTAGCTGTGGCCGTTACGTTCTTGAGATTCCGTACGCCGTATTATCTAAATGGAAGATAATCTGCTTGGATCTGTGTTCCCCGAACACACAGGAGGCGCCCCATTTCGCCGTCGGCGCTAATCCCTGCTCTAAAGCCGCCGCTCTCCCTAATCTCCTCTTAGGTCTTCCTCACTTTCCGAATGCGAGCGGCGTGTCGGGGCCCGTTTGGTAACGTGATTAGCGGTGTTGCTGGAGGAGGCGGCAGGCAGGACTTCG